>MKEJ01085808.1:0-10027 GCA_001753735.1 Embelia ribes | reverse complement strand
ATTTGTAACAAAATTGATTTTCTATGATAAGTTTTTTTAGTTATTTGATTTTTAAATATTCAAATTTTGAGTGCAATAGTTGCTTCATGGATTATAATAAGATTTTTCTATCATTTAAAGAAAAATTGAAAATATGATTTAAATTATGATAGTAAATGAGTAATTAAGATATGATTTTTATTAGTTTTTTTATAAAGTTATAAAAAAAAGTAAACCCAATCACAAATATTAATGTCAGGGTTTGACTAAGTGAATAAATAACGTCTTTCATTATATATGGAAAAAAATAAAAAAATAATATTAAAATACGACGTGTAATACATATACTCAATACTTAGTATTTTAAAAATGTCACGTGCAACGCAAATGATATCCATCTAGTAATATTCAAAAGTCAGTTTGCTTTTCTATTAAAAAGACAATTATCCTTATCATATATTGCCCATAATGCATCATGTTTATTCATGCATTCAATTATATTTAGAGGGTCCCCTACTATTTATTCTTTACAAACTCAATCAACTGTCTTCTCAACATTGCATATATACACACCACCTAGAAGATAAGCATAAAATGGTGCATGTAACCCATTTATGCAGTATGTATATTGTAACATCCCGGAAATTCCGAATTAATTTTTTGTATTCACAATAATATTATAAAAATGTATAATATTATTAATGCATTCTTATGGTGTGTGAAGTGTAGAAGTATGGATTAGTGGAGTGAGACTTTTGTGGTGTTGATTAATTATAATGAGACTCTATAATATATGGTTAGCATGGACATGGTTGAGATATATAATGATCTTAGAAATTATTTATCGAATGATTGAAGTGAGTAGAATGGGGTTTGAGCTTGAAATTTGGAATTTACCGAAGTGTCTAACAGTCCGCATGAACTGTTCGAACGGTAGGCGATTACCGTTCAAACAGTAGGTGGCATTTGAATGGTGCTTAATGTCTTTCGAACAGCAAGGTCGGGCATAACCTGAGACTTAAAAATAGAATGTTAAGGCAGTGAAGCTCTTTTTATTTCCAGTGTATAAATCTGATAGAGAGAGAAGAGAGAGAGACTTTGGAGTGTAAACTCTATAAGCTAGGTTTGATCTAGCTAGGAAGCTCGGATTGAAGAAATAAGTGGAGATTTTTCATCCCTAAATCGTAGAACTCATTTCTACGTAAGTATTTCTACTTTTCTCATTCGTTGGAGTTGCCTCAATTTTTGTGCATATGTTGTACATAAATTTTTTTTTTATACTATTGTTATGAGATGAGGTGGTGATATGTATATTATGAATAAATGGAATATTTGGAGATATTTTATGATGAGGTAAATGTATGATTTTAGTGTTGGTGAATTTGATGTGGATTGGTGGTGTATGCATAATATGGATTTAATGTAAGCTTAATTATTTTACGATTACTTGTGGTAGTTAATTCATAATAATTAAATTTCTTATATTTATATTAAAGATGAGATTTATGATTACATGTTTATGTATGGTGACTATAACATGTTCATTTTACATTATGAATTACATGTTTATATGTGGTGACTATAACATGTACATTACATTGCGAATAACATGTTTATATGTGGTAACTATAATATGTTTATTTTACATTATGAATTACATAATTATATGTGGTGACTATAACATATTAATTCATTATCAAATGCATTATATTACATTCATGTAGGGGCAAGAATGTGGTGTTAAATGTGGTGAATTTTCAAAGAAATGTAGCTTGTGTGTATTCTTTCAAAATTGAGACCTTTTATATAAAAATCAAGCAAAGAGGTCATTCAGCCTCACCGTGAAAGACGGGAAACCAGATCTGGGATTTTACCATTAAACGGCCGAAAAGTGAATGGTGGTTAATGAAGAATTTGATTATGTTGATGAGGTGATGGCTAATCTTAGTATTTTATACTATAGTGAATTTAGTCCAAAACTATGTGGTATGGTGTGTGGTATGTGTGCGTACGTGGGTGTGTTGGGGATTGACATGCATGACCATATTCATACTAATGATCATGGCATATATATATATATATATATATACATGGAAATGCAATTCATTCATATATATATAGCTTAATCTCTCTTTTATAGTAGAGTTACTTGGCTAACCGTACTTTTTTTATTTTTCTGCATATGTGATATTATAGGTTCCAAAGCGAGACCAGAGTATGAGTAGAGGTTATGGATGTGATGTACAGATTTTTGGCGTACATGTTAGTGCTTTCATTTATGTATTTTTATTTTGGAGATGTAGCCTACTCTGATATTAGTGAGAGTTGTGTATGAAAATATAAGCATGTTTTGGCTCTTGTATGAGGTAAAGTACATACTTATACCTTCTATATTATTATTTTGGTCAAGCATTCAGCTGGATATGTATTTGTAAACAGGTGGTTTACTGGTATCATTTTGTGTAGCCTTATGATTATATCTATACAGATTTGATGATGTATAGTTGGCCATATCATTTATCTTTATGGCATGATGGTTTTTGTTGTAAAGATATGATGGGATAGTTATCATATTATGTTCTATTATTTCCACATTCCCGGGTCACCAATTTCGGGGCGTGACATATATATCGTCAAAAGTAAATCTTAATTCTAAAACACAACAAAATGACTCAGGGAAAAGAAACTGGACACATATATTAAGTTGTTTAGATAACTAAAAATAAATTTTGACAAAGAGTGACACCATACACTTTACCTGTGCTTGTATTTATTTTCTCTCCAGTGGAAAATTTTAATGAAGCAAACTGATTGTTGTACATATAATCTAACATAATTTCCATGCATATTTGAATTGTTATAAATATTTACCCCTTCCCATTCTATTGAGTATAGGAATCCGAGGAAAGAAAGCATTAAATAATCTGTACACGAACTCTTGTATTTCTAAGGAGTTCCATAGGAGAGACTTTGATGAGACCTTAGCCGCTCTTTTGGTTAGGTTATTCAGCAAATTTTTGTATCTAACGTGGTCTTATATGGTCTCTTGTCTGAGGATGTCTACATGCACTAGCCTCCAGGCTTTATACACTCTCCAATTTCGAAGCATGTCTATTGCCTTCGTAAGGAGATTTACAAGCTCAAGCAAATCCCCCGTGCATATTTCTCATGACTCAGTTCCATTTATTATCTTGTGGTTTTATCAATTCCGAGGCAGACTCATCACTTTTTACTCAACGATGTGGGCATAGTTTGTTACTTGTTTGTCTATGTCGACGGCATTATCATTACAGCATCTACAGCTGCGTTGGTTTCATCAGTTATCTCCGCATTGAGTGTCGAGTTCGCAGTCAAATCTCCAGGTGATTTACACCACTTCCTTGGTGTTGAGTCTCATTGTACTTCTGAGGGTCTTTGCTTGTCTCAACAGCGCTACATTATTGACCTTCTACATGATACTGGCATGCTACTTGCCAAGCCTTTGCCGACTCCCATGGCCTGCTCCTGTAACGGGGCGCCTGTCACTGCTGATGACCCTTTTGATGAACATATGTGCTATCATCGTAAATCTAGTCTTTACTTGTCCAAACATCTCTTTTATTGTGAATCGTCTATACCAGTCCATGTATCGTCCACTATGTTCTCATTGGTTGCTTGCCAAATGAGTTATTCGGTACCTCAAGGGCATTATACTGCACGGATTATATTTACAGTGTTCTACCTCTATTTTGGTTAATGTTTTCCGTGATGCTAATTGGGCCGGTGATACTGCTGATCGATGTTCCACTAGGGGGTACTGCATTTATATGGGTCCTAATCTTATTTGTTGGAGTTTGCAGAAATAATCAACTCTCACTTGTTCTTGCACGGAGGCCGAGTATCATTTTATAGGTGTTGCCACCGTATAATTGACTTAGGTGATGTATCTTTTTCGTGACATGGGCCTTTCGCTTCCTATTGCACCTACTGTGCAGAATGACAATATTGGAGTTACCTATCTTGCAGCTAATCTAGTTTTTCATGCTCGGAGCAAGCATATTTCTCTTGTTTTTCATTTTGTTCATGAGAAGGTGGCTGCTAAGCTTCTACAAGTTTGATTTGTCGCATCTCGTGACCAATTGGCAGATTATCTTACCAAGCCCTTATCGTCTTCCTGCTTCACTATTCTTCGTGACAAGTTTCGGGCTCGTGAAATCATCCTTTGCTTGAGGGGGCATGTTAGTGATATTAGTGAAAATGATAAGGGCTAGTAATGTAATTTAGTAATTATAGAATGTTTATTTATACTCTATATATTGAGAGTTTGTACATTGTAATACTGTGTGAGTGAAATCAATATACTATGTTATTCTTCAACACTCTGCATATATAAGAAAATTGTCCTTTTTATAGGATTTTTTTTTACTTAACATTTTAAAATTTCAGGAACCTATATTATTATTTTTTTCTAATTTTTTCCTCGTTATCTCTACTAAATTTCAACTCCTTCACATAAAATTATACTTTTGAGACATTACAATGAGTATTAAATTAGTATATTATAAACCTTTTCATATAATAATTTATATCTTTTCATACACAAATTTTACCTTTCCTTATTTGAATTTCTGGATCCACCCCAGCCCAAAACATGCTTTTACCCTAGGATTGGATCATAGCTGTCCTTCTCCAGACATGTAATAAATAATAATACTTGGAAATAGAGTACAAAGTCTGAATGTAAATTAGTAGAGGGACAAATTCAGGATCACATTGTTTAACGTATCTTGTTCTTCCATAAGTAAAACGAAATTATATATATATAATTCATTGTGTGAGTTTTGAAAATAAAAATTATAAATGTATACACAAAAATGAGATATGAGACAAATTACAGTATATTTGCAGATGTAAGCAATAATTATTCCACCACTTGTATATTTTACAATAAATTATTTATAAATAATGAAATATGTACTTATACACCAAATTATAAATATTCTGAAATTTATTTTTTTAAGTCTTGCTCTGTTTTAAATTTTACTTATACAAATATATCTTTAAATAAGTACAGGAGCATATGAGATTGTACATTAACTTTGTTTTAAGTTATACAATATTTTTGTAATTTTTTTTAATTATACTTTTAGCTCGTAGCAATTATCATTGATCGTCTCATTTTTAAAAATAAGTATAAATTGATTACCTCAATCTTTCAATATTTTAAGTAGTTTCAAAAACATATATTTATTTTTGGTAAAATTAGCATTAATTATTTAACTAGTTCCATGTCGATTAAGAGTGATAGCTCCCCTCTGGAATATCATACCGCATGACAAGAAAAATAAAGTTGGAGGATTTAAAAATGGAAACTAAAATTGATGGATGTAATTAACTATTGAGTCATAATTAGTGGGAATAAAGTATAATTTACCCATTAAAAAATTCCCTCAGAGTTCTTTTTTAAGTAATTTTTAGCAAATTGAAAAAATTCTTAAATAAGCTATCTTTAGATAATTTCAAAACAGAAAAAATGATAAATTATTATTTTTGTTTGGAAGATAAAAATGATAAATTATCTGTATTATGCATTTCATTAAATACATTTTAATTCTCAAAATTATATATTTAGATTAACAATATATTTTTTGCTTATTCCCAACAAATAAATCAGGGAAATCTATTTTTACTAATTAACTTCTTACTCATTGTGAACGTGACTTAAAAAAGAAGTGCGAAAAAAATATGACTAGGGCCCATTGATTTATTTGATATCATCACATTAATTTAGAAGGTACTAGGTCAAAATATTGTTAATATAAATACCTAACTCTCTGCTCAAATCATATTGTCACAATCAACGGGCTACACATTTTCTTACATTCAATGACGAGACACAAATCATATATATGAACTGAGATTTGATAATATTAAGAATTATTAGTTTTTTTAAACAATTTGTAATCTCTTGTTCTGTGTACATAATTTGTGAATTTTCTTTTTAAACATACACAGTTAGCTATATGAGAGGCAAATTGCTGAAAAACTATAAATTAGGCATAAGATATGGCAAATTATTAGCTATATGAGAGGCAAATTGCTGAAAAACTATAAATTAGGCATAAGATATGGCAAATTATGATTTGCCACGTGAGATGACAAACTGTATAAATACTAATTCGTCATATCATACGTCGAACATGCGTCATATACATAATTATAAAGACAGATATTTTGAATCTCACCTGTCAGGGTAAAAAATTCAAAGCACCGACATCATATAATCAATGAGACACTGCCACCTAATATTAGCCCAGTTATCATCGCATATTAATATTTTCCCACTTCTGCTCACAATTAAATAAAATATATATTTAATTTTAACCGTTAATTCAAAAATCAAAAGTCTCATTCGTTAAGCAGAGATTGACAAACACTTTGCCAGATAACTTCGGGTCCAAATTAATCGACACAAAATTACTGGCATGTTCCAGGTAGTAGTCACTGTCCACAAATAATATAATAATTTTTTTAAGGCATTCAAGAATAATTATCTTTTTCTTTTTATTATGTATAATTATTAGAAAATTAAACATAATATCATCTTTATCTCCTAATCATTATGAGTGAAGAGAATAAGACAAAATAAATAGAGATAGTTTGGTAATGTACTGTCCATTTAATTAGAAAAGCTATTTTTGGATTGAAGGAGTAACACATTAAGATATTGAAATGAATATGGTTTATGATTAAACCATTTTTAAGATAGAAAGTTACTTTTGGATAACTTTTTGCACTCCATAAGCTCTTATTCTAAAAAATTTATTCCAGCGGTACAACTAAATAAGTATCTAAATACATCAACTGATCTATACAACTATTTGACAAAAAATATGTTAATATTTCAGAGTGACGAACTCTAAATTGAGATCCAATTTCTAAATAATTTTTAGAAAATTATGACCAAAAAAAATATATTTTGTAATTTTTTTTAGTATTAATCACTCCCTAATCATCTAGCCACCACGCCAATCGCTATTAATGTTTCTAGGACATGCCAATAAAACATTAATAACTGTGCTCTAATTTTCTCTTTCGAACAAAGTAAAGAGTGAATTACAATAATATTCCTATTTTCAATTAAAATTCAATTTGATATTATAGTTTCACTTGCAATAGCATAATCCTCCATTTTGAAAAACTAACAGATTCGATCCCAATGTTTTAATAGAAAATATTATACTTGCTCTCATATATAATTGTTTCTCATATAAAAACCCTAAAGGCTAAATAGATGACCGTAGGAGACAATATGAATGGAAATAATTGTAAAAGACTAATTTACGCCCGAATAAATCTTATATTGGTCACTTCATAACAATGACCAATTATGTCACTAGTCCGAAACTTGGGAACTGTTATTGTCTAAATTGAAAATATAGGGACCAAATAAAACGTTTATCAAAATACAGGGGCCTATAGTGTAATTAACTCTGACGTAAATTATAATTTTAAAATGATTACTGCAGTTTCTTGTGAGGAAAAAATATATATATTTTTTTATCAAATAATAACATTCAGGGTAACCCATTAAATATCCTATTTATGATACATATGTAAGTATATAAAATATGAAATAGATGATGACTTGATGTATATTTTTAGGAACAAATTCTAAAAGAAAAAGAGTTCATATTCATAGTCGGTAAAACGTTCTTTTAAATATTTGTTTCCAAAGCTGCGAAAAATCTTATATTTAGGACAATTGTTAGGATTATACTAAAAAAACATTCTTATTTTGGATTTAGTATTTTCATAATAAAAATTATTTATTTTTAATTAGAATATGTATGAGTAATGATTACTTAATATTATATTTTAATAAATAAGTATGTGTCTCATATCTTATATAGTAGATAATCTAGCGTTTAGAGCACAGCTTACACACAGAAAATTAGATTATCAATTCTTATAGAATACAAATTTTACGTTTACAATTTAAGAAGAAAATTGGTATACCATCGGTAAATTGTAGCACATAGTTTTAGTATGTCTATCTTCACTAAAAAAAAAAAAGTAAAATTTTGACTCTTATACTAGTACATTTTGTGAGTATTAAACAGGACTGTGTCGAGATAATTATTTTAGTATTGATTATATAAGACAATTAATATCTCGTGGTCATGGATAGTATTTATATTCTTAATCCTAAAATTATTATTTAGACATGCGTGGACAATGTTTGTCATTTTAATTCGTACAAGAGTGAGATTCATTACTAGTCAATAAAGTCGGTGAGTTAGATAAAAAAATTTATATGGTGTTTATTAGTAATTGATAGAATCAATATTCCTGTATAGGGATTGATGACACTCTTTTAAGAAAATTTATAAGTTTTGATTGTATTAAACCCTGCAGGTGGATTTTGTAAGTCTATACGTCAAATAACTTAAGTAGAAGGTTTTAAGGAAATTTAATATGCTAATTAAATTGGATTGTCTGTAATTATATTTAATTAGTGGGCATTTGTAATCTTAATGTGGGAAATTTAATAAATATTAATGACATGAAATACTAATAATAAGTTCGTAATATTGGAGGAGAGTTTAGTTACACTCATGTAATGGTATTGATTGTGATTTATGTGAATAAAAATTATCTTTGTTGATAAGATTGAATTCAAACTGTATAGTACAACTATTCCAATATTTTACCATCTCGTCTCTTATGTAGCCTATTTAAACGTGTTTCATGGGCGAAAAAGAAACACACGAAATAATTATCGCTTCTGTAACTGGCGTGGAAAGCCCACCTCCTCCTCCAGAATAAGGTGTTTAACTGGAACAAAGTAGAAGATTAGAACTTGGCGACAATTCTTCTGCTAGAACGTTCTTGTTGGTGTTCACGAGATTTATACACACAAATCTCATAGGTATGAGTTTATCCTATATGGTAAAGCAGAATCAATTAATAATAGCATAAATACACGATATTACAAGATTTGTAAATACTTTTTTTTCCATTTCGCTCTTACAATTGGTATCAGAGCCTAGGTCAATACTGTATACGTTACTATCATACCATGTTCTCCATAAATATTGAATCTATGCATTGTTAGGATAGAATGTAGGTGTGGACTAATATCTGTTTTGCAATATTCTGTCTGATTATCATGGTCATATATGTGCATGTATATATGTGTTGATTGATTTTTAGATTATGAATTCCATGTTTAAGCAGACATAGGATCTTTGTAATATGCATGTGTTTCTCCAATTGTATATGGAGGCATGTATTATGTTTTATATATGCAACATGTGTTTTTCCGATTGTATTAAGGAGGCATGCAATCTATTTTTCTTTGTAATTTCTTATAGAATAATAGAAGAATATATAATGCACATAATTTCAGAGGTCGAACCTTGTACAGTTCTGTCAAAATGGCAACGAAGGTCAAAATGTGAGATTATTTAAGATTTCAAGAAGCTTCAAGATTTTGAATCTTGACCATGATAATCAGCATAATATTTTTCCATTTATGTATTATATTCATTATGTGATGATTATAATGCTAATGTAATGGTTATAATATTCTAGTTATTGTAAGTATCTTGGAGAACATGAATATTATCATGTTGTGTTAGGTTTAATATTTCAATGGTAATTTATACATGTCAACTAGATAATAAAATTGATTTTATCATTAATAAAATTAAAGAGAGTATGAGATTTTATTTGTTACATGTATATGGTATTGCTGGAATTGGAATATTAAATAATAAAAGAATCCCTCATATCTTTAAAAATTAACTGAGTTGGTGTGAGATTTTATTTCGTATAAATCTCATGGTCTCTATCATTGGTTTATAGATAATGTGATAAATTACTTTTCCCACAGATAAAATTAATTACGGAATCATCAAGTACAAACTCTTGTTATTAGTGAACCACCTCTCCATATGCAAGATACACTATAGTATAATAGATTTAGATGCCAATGATGGTACACAGTTAGCTATAATTAATAATATACTCACCATCTGAGTCACTACTATCATTTTAGGTCAAC
>MKEJ01085798.1:0-10629 GCA_001753735.1 Embelia ribes | reverse complement strand
AAAATGACTCAAAATTGATAGCTTTCATGAGTTTTAACATCATAAATCTACGTGGAAATCCATATATTTTCTAAAATGTGACTATTAATTAGTCTAAAATTCAATTTCTTATTTGAATGAATAAGAGACTATAAGATTACGGTACAATAAATTTTTGGTTAAAGTATGATATTATTCTATTAATCAATCGAGTCAGTGCGAACCTATGAGTTTGCTCCCCCGGTAGGTCCTTATAATTTGGAAAAATTCGTCCATTATCTTCTGTTTTTTAGTATAATTTTTTTTAATGCAGTTTTAATTCCCTAAATATTTTTTTATGATATTTAGCTCTCTTAAAATTTTTAAATGTCGTTCAACATCTCAATATTATAATCCAGAGTTCACCTCTAGCTTGAATATTTTATACTTGGGGTTTCGACATTATAATTTTTAAACAAATAAGTTAATTTATTTTTAATTAAGAAAAAAATTGTATATACATCCAAGTTAAAGTTTTTAGCTTATTTTTGGCCAAAATAATAAATAAGCTCAACTTAAAAGAGCTGAGCAATCAAATATTTTTTAATTTTTAAGGGAAAAAAATTAAAAATTTGGAATTTATAAATTACAATAAAAAGATAACTTAATTTGTCCTTTATCATCTATTCTAGCCCCTTCAAATGCATGCAAGCGCGAAATAAATCATTTTCTATTCGCCATAAATAGACTTCTAGAATAAGTACTATTGCGATGACAAAAGATAACGATGGAAAAGAAATGCTTATGTAATCATTAAAAACAATAATTCTTAGGGGTATATAGATAGAAGTTTAAAATAATGACCAAGTTCAGCTTTAAAAGTATCGTAACGACATCAAATAAAAAATGTTAATATTAACGACACAAATGTATTTTTAAGGATATTGTAATTTTTGCTCATCCATTATCTAAAATTCATACTAGTGGAAAAACTTCATATCACCAAGTCTCATTTTCTTATATTCATGTGTTTTCTTACCAATTATTTATAATTTTATACTTCATTTATATAATTCAATTACTAGAAGAGAGTGTGTGTTGGGAAATCACATGGTTACCATCCATATCAACAAGAATCTTCTAGATCTATGAGAAATTGAAGGATCATGTGTATTGATAGGCACAATAAGACATTAATCTTGTAATTTCATTCATACATTTATTTAGAGTAAGTTGTTGAATACAGTGGTTGATCCAATATTCATAGGTTGAATTCATTTAAATTATATTAAAAATTATATATATATATATTTTAAAGAGGCCGCTTAAATGCAAAATAATTTTTTTTATAAATATTTTAAAAAAATTTTGGAAATCGAAATATCGTGGACTTCATGCCCTCTATCGAGTCCAATATCGTTGAATGGGCCTTCTTTCTTGGTGAAAAATGCTACTCCATAACGACCTTATATAATTGTACTTTTACTACATAATAATATAAGTACCTTGCCATATTCGTGACAAATTTTTTTGGATTGTATATATATAAAAGATAAAAGGAGGTCAGGTTGACAATGAAAGATCCTGTTCTTCACATTCATATTGTTTTGTAAAATGGTTCAGTATGAATATTTTTATTGCCTGCACAGGTCTTCTGTATGTGATTCATAAATTTATTATATAATAAAATATTATAGTTCAAAATTATTTTAAATAATTTTTAATAAAAATATAAAAGTGTTTTATTTATCATTTATCAGGATTTTAAGTATACATCATATCAAACTTTCGAAGTATATCCGTGAATTCGTGATACTAATTTGTACTGCTAAGAATTAATATGACATTTAAATATTTTATTAAGTTCGGTACACGTGAGCAATTTTAAATTATAATTTATTAACTTTTGATATTTTAGTTTTCAATTGCTTAAGTTTTATTTTTATGATAATCAGCAATCCAAATATTTAAGCATACAGTATCACCTCGTAACAAAAGATATGCAACTAAAAAATAATTAATTTCCTATTTTAGGTATAATGATTTTTGTTATAAAGAAACAAAATGAATAACAAACTTGCAAAAAAAATAAACATAAAATTTAAGACATTAGATTTTCCGATAGAGAAACATTTGACAGTGGACGATTATTAAATATCAAAAGCCGTTAGTTGATCGGATCAAAGAAAGACAATTAATTAGTTATCGCATTCATTACACTGTTGCATTACATAATAGAAACAAAAGAGTCCTGTAACAGTACCTGATTTGTCTGGAGGTCTATGCATAGGTCCGTATAGCTAGCCGTAGGGGGGCACGATTAACACGCTACAATCCATTCCATTGCTATCTGCTGAGTTTGTTGTTCTTACCAATACCAACACCGCATGATCATTTAACATTGGGCAAATAGTAACACGAACGAAACACGCGTACCACAAATAATAGTACTGATATTCTCTGTATTACAGCATTCCGTGAAAATAATAATAAATAATAATAATAATTTAGGGTAATTTGCATTTATTATCACCCCCCCTCCCCTTTTTAGACAGATACCTAATTTATTACCTTTTTATTATCATTTTATTTATTAAAATATTGGAAATGACGAAGTTACCCTTTTTGTCTTCGATGACTATGGAACAAAGGCGGGAATGGTGCTGTGATTCAAATATTGCCAAAATCTTTTTTCTATCAAAAGTCTATTCATATCCATGTGCCCTTTGAACGTGCAGAGGGAGCTAAGAGGGGCATGGAGGAAATTCTTTCCTATAAAGAAAATAGATACATGTATTTCGAAAATCAAATATCGAGGCTGCTGATTTTAATGAAAAAAGGTGTTTATATCCCCAATTCTCCACCGATTTATAGAAGGGAGATGGGAGTTTTGGAGGGAAAGGGATGAAAAGAGATTTGAAGGGTAGTTTAGTCATCAAATCAATTATAATTAATAAAATAAGTATCAAAAAATTAATTTGGGCATTTGTCTGAAAATAAGAGAGGGCGAAACGAAATACACTGTAGATAATGGGGTGAAACGAAATGGAGTGGTAAGTGAAGGGGGCAAAGTGAAATTTTCCCAAAATGTAACCACACACACAAAAAACAGTATAATTTTGAAAGTGGGCTCAATAATTGGGATGTTTGAATAAATGGTCCGTGATTCAGTTTGTACGGTTTCAAAATTCTGAAAAATATTGGGAACCCGAGGCTCTACCGAGCAGTGGTGACAGATATAGCGTATCTGGTGCATTATAGATACTGATTTTTTAATTAATGTTAGAGATTAAATAATTTTTTTTTTGAGAATTTATATATTTAATATTAGCTGCTAATTTTATTTGAAAATCAACGATCATAATTCACGGAATAGATTGTATTTGGCAACAAAATTAAAAATATAGGTGACTGTGACACGACGAAAGAAAAAAAAAATTAATCTCTTGTCAAAGAGTTTCATGGAATCTATTTGTTAAAATTATTTACAATTTAGAAAGTTTCTAGTCTGATTTCATTTTAAATTGCAAATTTTAGAACTTAAGTGTCTACAGTAAAATTCTCTATAACAGTATTTTCGAAATAAAATACGGTAGTTTTCACCTTAACAAATCGAGTGGATTAAATTTTTAATGAGTGGAGAGAAAAATAGATCCAACTGAAAATTCTACCGAGTGATAATTATAGAAGATTAGTTGAGCTTTTAATCTGTTATAAATGTCGCAATGCGATGACATAATGTTAGATGTGTTTTTAGTTATTACAAAACCATATTCTTTCTAGAAAGCGTTATGTCACAAATTAACGAACTAATAAATAAATGGACTATCACATTCAATTCTTCAACTGTACACTTATTTTTTGGAAAACGTTATACCAAGTTTACCAACTAGGCTAACAATTCAAATATCGTTACATAACAAAATAAGATCAGGACCATGTTGAACGTCACGTATATTTTTTAAAGAAGCTTAAAAGTCACAAAAAAATTACAGGAGGAGAGAGGGGCTAATTAAGTTCCATAAAAAAAAAAAATTAAACTTAGAAATAAGATTTTAGGCGGATTAATTCAAATTATGGGAGGCTTATAATCTTCACTGAGTAAACTCATAGGTGCGTCAATATCCGGACAACGTCACACAAAAAATAAAAAGAAAAATACTAAACAAAAAAGCGGCTTTTGATATTAGTATTACATAATCAAATTTTTTATATATTGTTTGAAGGTTTCGTTTAGGTCCATATACTACGGTGAACTTTGGTTGGTGGCCTAACATTAACCCTTACAATTTATGGCTTAAACAGAGTTTATTAATTCTGTGAATGAGAGATAAGGACAATAATTATACAATTATTGACTAACTAATGTTCCTGTTACATAAAATATCTCCCTAATTAAGTACTTAAATATTCCTCAGTAGAATTACCAATTAATTTCAGGGTAACAAACCAATCACTGAAAAGTTAACAAACCATTGCCAAAAATCACGTATTTTTTCGATATAACCTACTTAGCCCTCCGTCACTCGTATCTTTTGTAGCACGCGTTGAGCTAAAATAGCCTTCCCGGCCTTACAAATTTAGTGTCCAGTAAATTACTATCTGTACGGGAATTATTTTATCAAGCTTAAGAACTCCCACTAGTTTTTTAGGTGTTTTTTCGCATATATGAATCTTTAACCCTTCATAAATCAAAATGTATACACCTTTGAAACAAAAACATCCAAACAAAACCTTGAAATTTTAATATATGGAATCTTAACAAAGAGCAGTCTGATTAATGAAAATTCCACAACAGTACACAGTTACACAACTAATTGCAATGAAATCGTATACAATTATAATAACAATAACAATAATTCGACAAGAAACACTAAATTACTAAAATGCGCAACAACACTCTTCCCCACAACAAATTTTTCCAAATATTGGAAATTATTTTCATCATCGGAAATCAATAATTCCACAAGCAATCTAGGTCGGCTGGTCCAGCAGAAGTGATAGGATCCTCGTGAATATCGTAGCACCCCTGTCCCATCTCATGGTTCGACAACACAGAAGATAAATCGGTACTCATTCCAGTTTCTGGCGAAAACTCCGTTTTGAAATCCCTGTTCATGTTGAAATTATTATTCTGAAGAAAAATCTTTAGAATAGCTTGATCATGAGCCATAGCAGAATCTGGGTACGGGTTATTTTCAATGTTTGGGAGAAATGGAGAGGAAAAGAGCGAGTCCCAAACAGAGGAAACAGGGGAAATATCGGAGGGTTTTGAAGGTGGAATAAAATTATTGAAATTCTTGAAAATGTCTTCATGGGGTTTTACATCTTGGGAGTGATCGGAGAAGCAGGTCACGTGAGACAAAGAAAATACGTTATTTGTTTGGTCATCTTGAGCAGAGCAGTCCAATAGCGGGGGCAAATTCATACTTTGCGATTCGTCTTCGTGATTGTTTATTTTCATTAACGCTGAAATATGTATTTTCTTTCCTCCCGAGCTCTTGTGAAATATCCTGCTTATCACCCACTCATTCTGGAAAAAAATAATAAAAGGAAGGTTAAAAAATATAAAACCTCTGTCGAAATAAGAAAAACGCCTATACTTTTCCACAATTTTCGCTTTAGCTACCGAACTAAAGCTACTGAAGTTTATCCACTAAACGTTATTATTGTGTTTTATTTTGCTTTATTTTTCGTTCGGTGCACAATTTTTGACAAAAAAGTTCTACGTTTCGGGTAAAGTTATAAGGTGTATACGCCAACTTCATCATCTTTTGCACTTTACGCATACTTTAAATCACAAAGTTTACTCCGTTCATTGTAGTTTCTATCCAGTGAAAGACTTCGAGTTAAAAACTCAGTACTCATAATATCAATAATAGGAAAAATACGTAGATTGAAACAGGGGAAAACAAGGGATGGATTTTTATACCTTTGCTGTTTTATGCAAATTATGAAGGGAGCTCTTTCCCTCAAGCCTATACTCATGCATTACCCAGTTGGTTTTTTCTCCTTTTGGGGCTCTTCCTTTGTAGAAAACCAAAGTCTTTTTCATTCCAACTAATGTTTTCGCTTTGTTAATTTCCTTATCTTTTCCGGTTGCTTTCCAGTATCCGGCCTCAGTAGCCCTGTTCGTCCTCAGTCCGGTCGGATATTTTCTGTCCCTAATACAAAAAAAGTACCACTCTCTCTCACCCATTTTTGCCTTCCCTGCAAGTTCAAATATCATAATTTTAGAAAACTTTACTTAGTTTGAAATTTTAAGCTTAAGCACTCATTTTCCATTAAAGCAAAAATATCTCAGCTTAAAAGCGAAGCAGCAACTTAACAAGTTACCAAGATGATTCTTTCTTCTTCTTAAACTTGTGAAAACAACTAGTCTTTCGAAGTTAAAACTTCTAGCCTTTCGGAACAAAGCAAATGGAAAGCTCAATTGAAAATATACTTACAAGGTAAATCCCAAGGCTCAACTTTATTCAAATCGACTTCTCCGATCGCTCTTGCGGAGAAGTTGCTCTCGAGAACTTTAGGGTACAAATAATGAGTGATAAGTTCTTCATCGGTAGGGTGAAAACGAAATCCCGGTGGCAATTCCATTTCCTCATCACCCCTAATCATACCTAATTTTGAAATTGGTTCCATTTCTAAAACCCTTTTCTCCATAGATCAAAGATAAAAGCTTTTTAATTGTGACCGAAACCGAAAGCAAAAACAAATCTCTACCCAGGTCCTAGAAGCTGAAAATATGAAATTGGCATTTGTCAAAGGGAGGACTTTATATTTAAATTTTGAGTGTATACAAAGAGGTTGAAAGAGAACTAGGATTTTTATTTTTCTAACAGAAAGTGTGAATGAGGCTGTTAAGAAAGAAGTGTTATGAGCACATAATTCCTACAATAGAGATTTATATGAATGAAAGAAACGTGGGAAGTGAGGCTGGCGGTTTCTGGCTTTTCACCCTTTCTTTTAACTTTATTATGTGTAATTCTCTTCCTAATTTTTTTTAAATAAAAATCTCAAAATATACCTATAAAATAATTTTCAAAGTAATGTGCAAGTATTAATGGAAGAGGTGTGAATATTTTCATAAATAAGCTGGTCTGAATGAATGACATATGTCTGAGTTTCATGTACTTGTATGCACATCTATCATATGTTCAAATTCACATATATATTAAAATCAGTAGATTATAGGAAAATCCATATCTTGATTGAATTTTTTTAATTTTCGGTTCACCATGAGGAGGTGTTTCAACGAATAAATATTGCCATGTCATTTTGTGGACAACTTCCTTACGGAAATGTTTTTGTTTTTATGTTTTCAAAATCAACTCTAGATTGATCAAATGGTTTAACGCAATTAATAACTCAATTCTTTGGACCTTACAAATGTGAACGAAAACATCTTTAGGACAGTTTGAAATTATTTTTGTTATCTGTTTTTTTTTGTTTTTTTAAATTATACTATGAAGTGTTTGATAAACTCTAAAGTATGTATTTTTAATAATCTGCTTATGTCTTTTTAAGGATGTTTTTGGAAACAGCTTTAGGAGTATTTTGAAAAGTTGGTTCTGTTTTTTTTCCATTAATTAATGTAATAATCTCAATTATATTTATTGCATTTCTTATATATGACTACTTTTGTTCTTACAATAAAAAACACAACTTTACGAAATAATATGTTACTTATCAAATCAATATTTAAAATTTATTTTCCAAATATTAAAATTATACCTGCATTTATAATTAATTTTTAAAAATAATTTTAAAAATATATTTGAAAAGCATTAACATTCACAATTGTCTCAATATTTTATTTAGGAATTAAGTCTAGTGATAATTCTATTTATTACGTGGACTTGTAAAATTCAATGGTGTGAAAGTCCAACTTGAGTTAGTTGGCATTTGTTAACCAATTTTATCCACTGTGCAAGTGGAGCAAATTTATATTAACTTCTCACATTATTTTTTTTTTGTCATTTCCAAATAGACACTTTATAACAAACTCTCTATCACAACAATCAATTAAAAAAGTTCACTCCATTGATAGTGAGATTTTTGTAGTTTTTCTTTAGTTTATTTTCCACTATGGACAAAAAAATAGGACTTTGTCCAAAAATCACTATACACGCGCAATAATGTAGACAATAATTTATTGCAGACAAATATTAAACAGTAGAGGATTACATCTTTGATAAATGATATTTTAATTGCATCATTTTCTACATAAAATGATCTAAAATATAGATATTGGTGTAGCCTTTAACAGATAATCCTCCATTCTTTTTGTAACTTGAAATTATCAATTTTCCCCCTAATGCCACCATTTCTTATCTTAGAAATTTGACAAGGTGAATGCTAACGAAATGATTATTTTTAACCACTTGAAGGTTTTGCGACCCAAAAATTAAATAAAGTTGTTTGTTAAACCAAAACAGTTAAGAGTAGATAAGATCCCTGTAATTAAGAACTTGGAATAATTAGATATGCGACCAAGCTGAAAATTAATACTTTTCAAAATCCTTAAACTGCAGCTCTCAATTTGTTTAATCCTACAAGAAAATGAGTAGCAATTTGAGGAAAATGCTAGAATACAAGAAAATTGTTTAAATGTATTAATATCATAACACCACTAATAAATATCACCTAATTACCTAGAACTTGTAGCATTACCACCTTAATTTTTAAATAAATAAACTAATCAATGGTTTTTATTTGTCACAGGGCAAATATGTGGTGTAGATCACCTCTTGTATTAATACAAGAATTGTTTTTTTCTTGGATCAAAGTCTTCTACGTATTTTGAAACTGTAACACGGAAAAGGGCCAACATAATTTTCTTATTACTCAATAACGCATACAAGACTCATATATACAGTCATGTGCAAGGATTGAATATAAAATATAGAATAAGGACATCAATTATTGAAATCTTACACTCCTTAAATTAGAGCATGAAGATTCGTAATACCTAATTTGCCCATAAAAAACTGATATGAATCACGACCAAGTGGTTTGGTAAATATGTCAGCAAACTGTGACTATGCCGGGGTACAAATAGGCCCAATCTTAATCGAGTAAATATGTTAGCAAGCTGCGATTGCGCAGGGTATAAACAGACTCAGTCAAACCGGAATGTAATTTATCAAGAACCAAATGACAACCAATCTCGATATGCTTGATGCACTCCTGAAAAATTGGATTCCGAGTAGTATGAAGAGCAAACTGATTATCACAAAATAAACGAATCAGTTGAGAGAAAGATACTCGTAACTCTTAAAGAAAAGTGGTTAACCAAACCAACTCACAAGTGGTAGTAGCAATCGCATGATACTCCACCTCGGAGAAACAAGATCCCATTCTTTAAGTGCTGAGAAACAAGATTAGAACCCAAAGCAATAAAAAAAAAAACACCAATAGCAGAGTGGTGAATGGAGGGACAACTCACTCAATCAAAATCAGTGTAAGCAGTGAGTTGAAAAGAGCAGTCAAACCAAAAAAAAAAAAAATCCATGTCCCGTTATACCCTTTAAGTAGCGAAGAATGCAATAGACAACCTATAAGTGGATATCAGTAGGGCACTCAATAAATTGGCTAAGATAGTTCACAGAAAAAGTAATGTCAAGCCGAGTAATAGTCAAGTAAATAAGCCCGTCAATAAGATGACAATAAATGCTCGAATCAGGTAAAGGCTTGCCGTCATTGGGACGAAGGTGAAGATTTTGCTCCATGGGAAAAGTGGTAGGCCGAACTCCAAAGTAACTAGAATCCGTTGTCGAGGGCCTTTGTCTGTTGAGATAAGAAAATACCTTCAGAATTATGATTAACCTCCAAACCCAAGAAGTACTTCAAGGTCCTTGAAATGAAACCGATCTACCAGAAACTGTTTAGTAGTAGCAATACTCTTGGGATCATTCATTGTTATAAGAATGTCATCCACATAGATAAGAATAGCAGTGAAAGAAACGCCCGCAATACAAATAAAAAGTGAATGGTCAAACTGTGACTGTCGAAAACCTGCAAAGAGAAGTACCGAAGACAATTTCAAATACCAATTATGCGAGGCCTACTTATGGCTATAAAGAGACTTATGAAGCTTACAAACCTGAGTTTTCCCTGTCATAAATAACATGGAGATAAAATCATATTGTAACGACCCCCAAGCAACTCACTGCTCTACGAGAATACTCAAGAACCGAATACGTAAATAAAAGAATTTTTTTATAAAATATTTTAACAATAAAAGAAAACTTTTGGTATCACGTCACACCAATCACACATGCCACGTCATCAAAATACAGTTGTGTGTATATATATATATAAACATAAGTTGTACATGATAACAACCATAGAGGGGATCACGCCCTAAAAAACAGTACGCATTATGTATAACAGCAATCTGAACAACTATAAGTTTCACAGCATATGTACATGCTGCTAACAAAATAACATTAACAAAACTCCAGTTGAGTTATAGAGCCATTCCATACCATTTCACAAATAAACTCAGTTATCCTCTATTACATGAATTAACCCTGTCGTCCGGTACCTGCTTGAATATATAAATATACGAACATATATGCACGTAGGAGGTAAGAAGCTTGAATGTAACTGATACAATAAAAATGAAAACATACTAAAAATATTAAAAAAATAACACAACCCAATTAA
>MKEJ01085796.1:0-24361 GCA_001753735.1 Embelia ribes | reverse complement strand
ACAACATATTAAAATAAATAAATGCTGGCGTCTATGCACAACGTTATAAAACTAAATAAAAAAAAAGGAACTTATCCCTGTAGTCTTCAATCCTGTCCATTGATGGCATAATGATTTCAAGTGTAAATCTAAACTTGTGCTCTGTGATTTTTTCTTTCATGTGATCTGGCATTTTTGTGCAAGATTTATTGATTTCAGAACTAAATAAACTCCGTACACAAAAACTAAACTAATTGTAATTTTGAACAATTTGTGGGTGGTATCTCTAATTACGAAAAACTTTATGGTTTATATGTAATCTTACCAAATCTCGGAATTAATTGCTCCATCGTAAACCTGATAACTCATTATTTGTCAATTGTACAAGTGAATATTTGTTTTTCCAGTAAAAGAAAATGTTATAAATAATCACAAACATACTTAATGTTGAGAGAAAACCAGTGTGTCGAGTAAACACAAAGAAATCGCTTAATCAATACAATCAATGCAGGAAAAAAAATTAATGTTATTCAAGCAGAAAGAAAAAGAAAACAAACTTTCCAGGAAAAAACACAAGAATGCTAATATTTCATTTGTCTTTGTATATAATCAAGCAGCTCCTTTGAGTTTCTTTGCTATGGCAGCAATGTACTTGCCTTGGTGTAAAGCCTGTTCCAGCTCAAGATCAGTTGGCTGCCTCGAGCCATCTCCAGCATAGGTGCCCGCACCGTAAGGGCTCCCACCTTTCACATTTTCCATCTCGAACATGCCTGCTCCAAACGTGTACCCAATCGGCACAAATATCATACCATGGTGAGCCAATTGTGTAACAGCGGTCAGCCTGTAGAGAATCACATGTAGTTAGGAATCGTTGGCAAGTGCAAAAGGCTAGTAAACTTTTGATGAAAAGATGAAACAAGATGCTGTGGCCTTGGAAATCTATGAGTAGATAACTTCTAGTGGCTTTCCGTTTAAAACTGCTTTAAGTACAAAGTTAAATGAAGTTGATGGTGAACAGGGTCAAGAGTACCTTGCAATATTTCATCCCATTTAATTGTGTTAAAAGACATTAAATAAAAGTGTAGATAGAATGAAGATGTTACAATGTTGAGTACCAACTTTATTTAAAAGCTTAAGCACTTAACGGGAGAAAAGCCAAACTAAGCTTTATAACTTCATCATTCTCCCTCACATTGGGCCCCATTTCGTAATTGAGCTAGATGTGTACTCGTGAAACTCTATCCTATCTAAATTCTATTTAATAAAAAGGAGTACCTTCATTCAAGATCGCATTCTACGACAGTCGAGTAGAATAAGTGAAAATAAAGGAACTTACGGGGTGGTTTCTTGTCCCCCACCTTGGGACCCGGTGCTGTAGAAGATTCCAGCTGGTTTGCCCGCAAGCTGTTGTGTCCTCCAAAGGCCGCCAGTCGCATCTAGAAAAGCTTTGAATTGAGCGGCCATCATTCCAAATCTTGTGGGGAAGCCAAAAACGAGGCCATCAGCCTCGGCCAGCTCAGCAGGTGTAATGATTGGCACGTCACTCTTTGGAGGTGCACCCATTTTGGTCAGCACCTCATCTGGTAGTGTCTCGGGAACCTGTCCACGTAAAACAAACCTTTCTTTCGTGAAATCCTAGCTAGAAATCACAATCCATGCCTGACTTGAAGTACTAAACATTGTCAGCTAAGATGCACTAGTTCAAGTCTACAGTGCAGATAATGTCAAAAGTACAAGTAAAAGAAAGGAGAAACGACAATGAAAGAATTCTCTATAATGAGTCAACAATGACAGAGAATGTGAATTCGATCGGTCACTTGCATCTACCAGTCCGTGGGCTAACACTGTTTTAGTTCCTTGGCTTCTGTAGGAAATTATAGGTGAAGCATATTATTTCATTTGCATGGGCTTCTAATAATGCCAAGTGCACAGAATCCTAAGCAGCTCACCCTAAATACATGCTTTTGCGTCTTCTCATATAAGATTATCTTTGCGCTTCTCTATTGCAAATCAAAATTAAGGCCTATGCTAAACATTATAATAGTAGATTTAGGTTTGAAAGGCATGCTAAAATTGTAATTAGCTCGAGAAAACAAATACAGAAAATAATAGAAGAAAAAATATGGTCCCCTGCTAATGAGTTCAAGAAAGTTTCAGAGCGAAGGGAAATGATGACATTAGCAGGGGAATGCAAGAAGTGATAACGACAATATAAATTACCAAAGAATGAAACCAAGACGCCACACGTTTAAATACTAGTAACAATTTCAACAACATTACTCTACCAAGGGGTATGAACAAGGGCAATCCCCATAGAGAGAAAGTTCAGTGGATAATAGCGCACCTAAAAACTCGTCTTTTAGTGCAACCCATGCACAAGACTCGTGGATTAAAGTGCCAGAAAAATATAAGATGAACAATCTTACTCATTTTATGCAAATTGATAAGGACTACATCCAGTGTTTTAGCAAAAAGAAAGACACGCTTGTAAACAAATCAATGAATCTTTATAATAGCTCAGAGTCAAGTCAGACAAAGCCACTGAATCAACTAGTGCAAACGGTCAAAGTGAACCAGTATCTGGAATCTAGAATACAAAGTCAGAAAATCATGCATCCTGGAAATCTCTTTTGATAGGTGAGCCGACAATGTATATAATACGAAAGTGGCGTTAACTAATATAACATTCAAAATTTCGACATTGAAATTGCTTTTGCCTCAAATTCAAGATATTGTCAGTGCAAAGAATAAATCAGAATATATTTATGGACGGCCCAATGCACAATCTGGGAGGGTCTTATGTGCGCAACCTTAACTCCATTTCCAGAGAGGTTGTTTCCAACAGGACGAACCCTTGACCATAAGTCACAATGGAAGCGTGCATAGTCCTAACTTGTAGAAATTAAAGTTAGGGTTTTAAATACCACTAATATCAATTTCAGTAGAGGCTGAGCATGAAGCAATTATGATAATCAGATGCCATAACACCAGCATGTAGGAGTCAGGTCGTTCTTCACAAAAAGGCCCAAGCAAATGATCTTAATGGAAGAAATATATCGGAAAAAAAAAAAATGGAAAACTGAAGTGCAGAGTGCAGACATCTTCAACAAACATTCCAACATTTCTACAAGCTAAGAGATTTCATAACAAGAAATTTATTGTCCACCTGCCACAGTTTAGCTTCCACTCCTTCCACAGAGGCAGCTCCTTCCTTTATTTGTTGGGCAAGTTTCTCTACATGTCCATACATGGAATAATACCTACAGAAGATACAAGAACATAAACAAGGGCATCAGAGTATTAGAGATAGTCAATTTTGCTTCTTATAAGTAGGCACAACACAACATTGTTTTCCAACCAAAATAAATATCTTGATAGTAGTTAAACAAACAGCCTACAAATCAACACTAAAGGAATCATCTATCGACTCAACACCAAAGCAGATTATTTTTAATTAACTAGTAATGAAAGCAACATAATTTCAGTTGCTTTACCAAACACTTCGTCATAATGAAAGCAATCTTAATTCAGTTGCTTCACCAAATACCTGGTCACAAATCATTGCCATACGAAATTCCCAAATAACAAGATCGTAGAGGACAAAGTTTTTTGTTTCTTTTTCTCTTTTGTTTTTGGGATAAGTCAACCGAAAACTAGAGCATGCAAGAATTAGACAGCATATTGTTTTCAAACCCTACAAATCCTATATCAGATCTCAAAGAAGAGATACAGATCAAATCACCAACAATCACATGACAAACAGTTAAGAGATACCAAATAAATACGAGATTAGAACCGCTCCGACTTTATAAATGACGAGAAAATCACACCGAGCTATGACGTATAACGACAAAGAAGGCATTCTGGCACAACTTCTACATACAAATAGTCTATGTTAGGCAAATTGATTGAAAATTTCTCATTATCACAAGCCAGCTATCAGAAAAATGCGAAGAAGCCCACCTCTCTGCTTGCATTTCCTCTTCACTTTACTTATAAAAGAGGTTCTTAAAGCATATATTCAGATGATCCCACATAACATAAAATTTTAACTTGTTACTGCTCAAAATCTTTTCTTTTGTGTTCAAGTAGAGAGACTTACTTGGAGTTTAATAAATTAAATGTAATGACATACGTAAATACGATCATGTTGAGGAAGTGCACAGACTATAGACCAACATCTTTTGTGCGTTGAGCTATGCATTTTTAGGATCCACTTACAAGATGTGATAAGTATGCAGATATACAACCTACAGATGAAAGGGACTAATTTGGGAAATTCCAAACCTCTTGGCCACGCGCTTGAATAAGAGAGGAATTCTAGAACCAACCTTGTTATTTCCTTGACAGCTGTCAACATAGCCAACTAGTACAGTGTACACTGAAAAGACGGTTCACTTTCTCCATCTACATTTAATATTCAATTAAATACTTCCTTTAGTACATTAAACTTTATCCTTTGACTTCCCTATACTAAATTAAGCATTGGAATCTATGAGGAGACCTTCTGCTTGCACTTTCAGGTACCTCTCGAAGTCTCGGGACAACAATCAACCTAAGTAGCCTACACTTAATCCCCGCCAATGGATTAGCAATGCTCAACCTCGGAATCTCGGCACATCTCATAGAACATTCAACCATGGGTGGATGCAAGTAGTGGCACCTTGGTTTAGATCTAAGTCACCAACCTTTTCCTGTATAGGTGATACTTGTGCTTCCATTACTCACTCCTGCCATCATCATTTTTTGAACTACGGGCCTGACACTCTAGACTTCCGCTCCGCGATCTGGTAACTTAGGTTTAGATGCAGAAATATATAATATATGTATGTGTCAATTAGTCAAAAATGTACTAGTATAGTGGTAGGTTGAAATATGGACAAAGGTCTTCTCAAATGTTTGAGTCGTGCTAGGCTTCCTAACTAGGTAGTTTTTTAATTTAAATTTTGTATAGAACGACCACAAATCATAAATATTCTATTTTTGTATTTATTAATGAAATTTATATAAGATGGATTTAGCTTGTTCAATGAAGCTTTTGGGCGTAGTGCATACAATAATTCACAAATTCAGATGTACTAAAAACACTTTTTAGCTTATAATATTTTTGTTTCAACTTTTCTTGAATTGTTTTTAGCCATTTATAGATCATAATAATAGAATGTATGCTTTTGGACTTACGTACATTTTTGTTTCAAAATTTGAAGATTATTGATAATGTATTTTTGTCAAAATTTATTTTCAACGATTCTAATATAAATAAAGATAAAATCAGCAATCACAATTATGTACAAGAAAAAACATAATTTCAAGCCGCCTATACATTCGATCTTTTACTAGTAATGGCAAAACATAGTTAAATTTTGGTTGCATATTCAATACTTGCAACATCATTTTTTTTCAAACTTTTTAGTCTAAGTATAAATTTTGTCTCCTTACTCAAAATCCAGCATCCGCCCCAGCACTCAACCTAATCTCAACCTCAAATCTGCTCTTCAAGATGTCACCATAAAAGAGTCAGACTTTTGGTACATGATTATCGATGCCTGAAGAATTTTCCTAATATAGAACACGTTAAGTAGAATATATACAATGTACTATCTATAAATCCAATTCTTCAACGTGGGTATAGGAGCCGAACATTATATCCATTGAAACAAACATACAAATAACTGGTGACAATCATGAACAAATGAGAACGAAAATGATCTCATTGGTTTATTTTTACACAGTATCTCAAAAAAATCAAATATAAAAGCAGGGTCACCGTCATATGTAAACGAGACCTCAATATGTATCTTACGCATTGGATCAACAACACCAGCAGAAAGGATCAATTTAAAAATAAAAAATCAGAACAGAAAACCAAAACACAAACAAAAAGAGATAATTGGTAACTAAAATAGCAAATTCAAATAAAATGCGGTGAATATACGGATCTAATGAGCGAGAGAGAAATAGAATAATTCTTACACAATGTATACTTTGGTAGCCATTGATTATTTCCTTCTTATTCTCTCGCTACTCTCTCTCTCTCTCTCTCTCCTTCCCTCCCTCCCTCACTCTCCCTCTCAGCGCTCCAGAAATGGTGGCTCGAATGTTGCCGATTGAGGAATTAAGCTTAATTTCGTTCTTGAGTTGGTGGTGCCTTAAATTAAGGGGGAATCATGTGTATGGTCCCTATTGTTTTGACAAAAACTCGATTTGGTCCTTATAATCTCATATGAAACACCGATAAAACCAACAATATAGAATGGGGACGAATTTGGTCCACAAAATGTAGCATATATTGTCGATGCATTTCAAAATTTAAGAAATTTAGGCCTATTTTGAGAACTTTGATGCTTTTGATAATCTATTTTTCAAAGTTATTTCTCAAAATTTATTATAAAAGCGAGTATAATTCTAGTGTTTGATAAATAAATTATAAAAATTAATTTAATAAGTAGTATGATGTTTAATAAAATTGTATTTTTTTATCGTAAAAAGATAAACATAGATGTATATAAAAATTATAGTAAATATAATTGAGATTATTTTAGTAGTCAATTGTAAAAAAAGTATGAATAACTTTTGAAAGCAATTCAAAATTGTTTATAAAAACATACTAAAAAAAACAGAAACAGATTGTGAAAATTATATATTTTAGAGTTACCAACTATCTCTGCCTACAAGTTGAAAGAAGCAGGTTTTAAAAAAAAAAATCTCAAACTAGCCTCGCATTTAGAGATGATGACAATATGAATAAAAAGATTGATTATTACAAAATGAACAATAATGAATCACATAATTTGTTTTTTACGCATGATAACTTTTAACTTTTCGCATTTAAAGGAACAATGGTGTGGCATATACAAAAGAGAGACTGTTAGTATTGCAATTAGGGGTGAGTATTTGGGTAATTCGGAAAAAACCCGATCCGAATTATCCGAACCTGAATTACCCGGAAAAAAAATGAAAAACCAGAACCCGAATTACCCGAACCCAAAATACCCGAAATACCCGAACCGAACCCGAATTATATACATAAAATGACGTCATTTCTTATATATATAAAATATAAAACGACGTTGTTTCATTATTCGGGTAATTCGGGTAATTACCCGAATTACCCGAACCCGAACCCGAACTACCCGAATTACCCGAATTAAAAAAAAATAAAACCCGAACCCGAACCCGAATCCAAATTTAGGGTAATTCGGGTCGGGTACCCAAATTTCGGATTCGGGAACCCAAAATTTGCTCACCCTTAATTGCAATTGAAATCAATGAGACCTTTTAGCATCTGGAAAATGATATATATAACGGCAAAATTTACGTAAAATATTTATCTGCTGAGGTAGATACATATATATTATAATTTATTTCTTATTTAAAATGAATCAAATTTTCAGTATAACAATTCATTTTCATATAAAAAATGATTTAAAATTTTCAGATAGATTTTATAGATAGAAATAACACTATTTTATCATTTTAGTAAGAGTGGGACCATAATGATAATTCTCTCTTGATGAAAGAGTGGAAATAGCTACGGTGTCGTTTGATGGGATCTCTCGAGTCTTGGGTTTGAAGGAATGGGCCGGGGCCAGTCCATCCACGTTGATAATTATGAACTAATGGTCACGCCCACCATCATTTTCATTAAGGAACGGACTGCTTTTAATTTAATGGATCCATTATCTAACCGATGAGGTGTCAAACATCTGTTGGTCATCGATAGATCGCATTAGGCTTTTATTATCTGATGAATAACACTCGGGGTTTTTTCAAACAAGTCATTTTGCTTATAATTAAGGGGAAAAAATGGGATGTATTCAATTAAAATTTTTTAAATTATTCTAATTAAAATAGTAAATAAATTGAATAGTCAAATATTATTTAATTTTTAAATAAAAAAATTAAAAACCTAAACTTACAAGTTGCACCCAATTGAGCCGCAAGTATGGTAGTGACTTTTGTGATTGCGAAATGTTGTTAATCATTATAAAAAAATTAAAAAAACCAAATATAAGAAGTCATGTTTAAACGGAATAAAGTAGAATGTTTAATCAATTTAAGTGGCAAGAATTACCTATAGGAAAAATGTGCGAGACATGCCGTGTCAGCTCAGAGAAATTCGTGCTTGTCGAAGCGAGTGGTGGTGTAACATATAGAAAATTTCAAATGAATAGTTTACTGAAATAAATGAGATTATTAAATATTATTTAATAATATTATTTATTTCATATTATTTTTAATTATTATATATTATTATATTGTGTGGAGTATGTAGCCTAAGTGTAAAGTGGAGTGTGTGACTAATAGGCAATGGTCTTCTTCTCCTCCTCCTTTTTCCATTGACAGGAGAGGGAGATAGAGTGTGAGAAGTGGTGTTGAGTTTTTGAGCTTCAACTTTTTTTCATTTCATTTCATCTAGTTTAGGTGGATGAACGTCGAAAATAATTACATATTTTTTATCATTAGAGTGAGACCTATGTTTTTATGCAAGTCTCGTCTTTCCTCTCGTTCGTTTGCGACATCTCAATTTCCATATCTTTAGGGTATGTCGAAATAAATTTATTTAACTTATTCCTCATCTCTTGGAGATCGTTTTTCTTTCTAAGTGCGTGTTAATTCGAAGTGTGTAGCTAGATCAACTAGGTGAGTCAAGTAGAAGTACGTTTGGAAATTTTCTTGGCGTGGCTTTCGGGTGACATTTGGAGGTGTTTGAGGTACAAGTAGTCTATAAAATAACAATATAAACGTGAGTTTATGTGTATACCTTGACGTGTGTATCTCGTCTTGGGTTGAGTGTTCATTTCGTGTTCGTTATATTAATTTCTTTGCTTGTTCATGTGTATTGTGAAGTAAAAAGTATGTGTAGCCGTAGTTTATCAATTATGTTGATATGTGTAGCATTCAATCATGTGTAGACGAACCAATATTGCAAATGACATTCATAAGCAGAGTTTTGATAAATTGTTTCGTTGTGGAGAATTTCAAAGAAAATGATTTCAATGTGGAGAAATAAATATGGTGGTGATGTTTTAAATGTGATGGTGGAGGCTTAAATGCAATGTTTAATTGCGATGATAAATGCAAAGTTGAAAATGATTTAAAAGCGGGGTTTTGTTAAAATTAAGTTTTTGTGAAGAATTTAAAAGCGAAGGTTTGAAAGCGAAATGTGGATTTTTTATTGTGAAGTAAATGTAGAGTTTTTAATGCATAGTAAATGCAGAGTTTTAACACAAAGGTCCAAAGTGGAGTAAATGTGATGTTTAAAAAGAAATTATTGTGATGGTGTTTAAAAGTGATGTTGTTTTAAATGCAAAGGTTTAAATGTGATTTTGGAAAATAAAATCATGTGTTGCATCGTATTGGGATTGAGTCATTTCCCTTTCTTTTCGGGATCAAGTATCGATCTTTTTTTACGATGGAATTAAGGAGAAGGCCTAACGCCTTACCATGAGAACTAGAAAATCTACGCAAGGAGCATCTTGACAGCTTAGTATGTTAGTAGCATACGCGAGTTGGGCCTATGATCTATGTCGTACCTAGAGTACATTGGGTTGTAGGAAAGGGCATGCAGAGTATAGCCCAACTTTTATGAAATGCGATGAGAAACCAGTCCCACCTTTATACTTTGAGCTATGGCGGAATGTGTTGGTTAGGTGTAGTCATAGTGCGGTGTGTACGTGTTGGCATTACATTTGCATCACATACATACTTACATTATTTCTTGTCATTGATATACATTTGAGGCACCACATACCATTATTCTTATCGTACTATTGGATAAGCTAACTCATAGATTTCTTTTGTATATTTCATATTCATATTATGTAGTAGGTGCGGAAGCGAGCGAGGGCCATCCTAGAGGCTCTTGGATGTGCCTAGTATATATATTTTTGAAGACATGTTTATGAAATCGTGCATTATGTATATATTTTTGTTGTTCTATTTTGCGATGTAGCCTCATTCTAACATGATGTATTTTATGCGTGGCATTAGTGAAATTGTGCAGTATTATTTTAGGGGTTAGACAAGTGTTGTAAATGTGTATTTATTATTTTTGTACAAGCATGTAGCTTAATTTGAAGTTATATATGTAAACAAGGGTATTTAATTTGTTGAAGATGCAGTGCATATGTCGACTAATTAGGACAATAAGTTAACTTTTAGACAATAGGCCGACTGTTAGGTCCTAATTTATCGACTGTTTTGACTACATTTTGTTCCAATATGTTATGTTTCTTTTGGGGGATAAATATGTCGACTGATTATGACATATAAGTCGACTGTAATGCCCTAATATGTCGTTTGTTTTGATGTCATTTTGTTCTAAACTATTTCTTTTTTTAGGGTAAATAAAGTGACTGTTATGGTTAATATGTCGATTATTAGGTTATAAGTCGACTATTTAATCGCATATATCGACTGATTTATGGAACAAACTAAAAAAAATGATTTTGCTGGATATTATGGGAGAAATATTTTCTAAATGCGGAGTTTCTATATTGTGAAGTATTTGTAGTGGCAATTGCGACGAGATGGCAATGTAGATGATGTGTTTCCCTTCTCTTTTCTTTTCTTTATTATCAAAATTTTTCGTTTCCTTTTTATTTTAAATAGGAAACACACACGTCCCCGAGTTATCAGGATTCGGGGCATGATATAAAATAACTACAGTCATAAACTAATCCTCTTTTCATATTATATTCATGATTTTATGTTTATACCACCATCACTTCAAGCTTTAATCAATCAATAGAAAAAAATATTGATTGAGTAGAGATCAAAAAGATGAGAAAAACTCAAGAAAAAGTTGCTTTACAATAATGAGGATGAAGAGAAGGATTTGAATCCGCACTTAGATCGCTAAGCAGAGCAATTCACCACGAGGAATTGACATATCTTGGTCTAATGAAACCTCTATTTCTCTCTCTGGGTGTTTGGAGGCTGAGAAAATATGATTTAGATAGTTACGGTTTGAATAATTATAACGTAAAGTGTGTTTTCGTATTGGGCCACATTGTCGACAGTCAAGTCCTTAACTGTCGACAGTGGTAGGGTACCAATTGCCCCTAGAAAAGTCATAACTGTCGACACCTATTAAGTGACTTTCAACGGTTGTGATAGCTTCAGATACTCTCTGTTCAATCCCTCTTTTGACCATCATCCCATTCGAATTAGCTTTTTCCCAAAATACAAAAATTTTAGATGATTTGATTTTTTTCCTAACCATACATTCCACATTTAACGAAATTTGGTTTTGAGACTAATTTGTTGCTCCAAAATTATAAAACATAAAAGATGAAATGGGGCCATACAAATCCGTTTATTTTGGATCCCAGCTCCGCCATATATATTTGTAAAACTTTATTTATACGTTGACTCTGTATCCCATATGGAACAAATTATGGTATAAATTAGTTATGAATTTATTGATAAAAAAACCAAGACTACAATCATTACTTTTTTTCCTAAAATTTTCGTTTATCTCAACTAAATGCTCAACCACTCCAAACAACTCAAACATTCATTGAAAGATATTTAGATAAAATGTATCTATTATTGATCCCCTATTTTTCAAAATAAGTGTCGTTTTAGGAAACTTTTTTTGTTTCATTTTAATTATCGTTTTAGAAAATCAAAAAATTATTTATTACTTGTTTTTTTTCAATTTTACCCGTATTATAATCCAACTAAATTTCCAATAATTTCACACAATTCAAATATTTAGTGATGAGTACTTGAGTAAAAGGTATCCATTCTTTGCTAAAATATGATACCATTTAATAATATTTCTAATTTTGTGCGTGGAACTTATATGACACTCATTACGAAAGGGAGAGAGTAATAAAATTGGAACTATTTAATAATTTTTTTTTAATTTCCATAATTTCCCAAACAAATATTAGCAACATGCTTTGCCCACTTATAGATTTCTAGATGGTGTTTCTCTCATAGAAATGGTACACCTAATTTGGACCGTGCCAAAACTACACGGTTTGAAAAGTAATTAAGACGAAAAACTTTAAGACAAGATTATTAGACTTTTTATAATACAAGGGGATAGAGAGACTAAGTAAACTCAAGTAATAAAGTTCCAATCAAAGGGGTAATATATATGTAGTGCTATTTCACTAGTTTGTAAAAAATATTTTTTTTCATCTCCTATTATCCCAACCATAAAAGGAAAATGACATACAACATAAAATGAGGATTTAGTGATCAGTGTATAGTTAGGGTTAGCAATTAAGTTAATCCAAACCAATCTAATTCACAATCAAGTAATCTAAATCTAACCCTAACCTAAATATTTCTAAAGCCAAACCAAACAAATCAATAATATTTGTAATCCAAATCTAACCCAACCCACAACCCAAATGAACCAAAACTTGTTCCTATCAAATCCAACCCAAAATATATATAATTTTTATGTTATTGTAATTATAATTTTGAATTTTTTCAAAACTATTTTTTAAAAATAAATAAATATAATTTTTTTTGAAAATATTTTCTCAATTTATTTTTAAGAAAAATATTCCTTTTGCAAAAAAAATAAAAAATAAAAATATATTTTATAAATTATATCAAATGCATTTTATATTTGTAAATTAAATTACTTTACCGCAATTGGTTTTAGTAATCAATGCTTGGTACTGCAGTTTTGTGCCGATCCGTAAGGTTCAAGTGTTTTTTGAGTGTTTGTAATTACCCTTGCATAGTCATTTTTTTCAATGTTTGGAAATTTGCATTATTTTAATAGTTTGGTTTGAAATCCATAAACATATTTGTTGTGTAGGGAAAGAGAATAAGTTTTTTTGACTGATAATACTCAATTGGAAAATTAAAACTAGCATCAACTGTTGCCAAAATAAAAAATAAAAAACACTTTTAACCAAACACACTTACACGTAGATGTATAAACGAGCCGAATTGAGCTAAGCTGAGCTGAGCCGAGCTTTGTATTGTTTAGGCTCGGCTAGCCAGATTTGTTACCAAGCTCAAGCTCGACTCTCTTCGAGTTTAAACCATTCAAATCAAGCTCTAGCTTTCTCTTAATATCGAAATTTCGGAATTGCCCGCCAACCAGCTTTTTTAGTAACAGTTAAAGGTTATATTGGATTATATCTACTGAAATCCCACTTGATTAATTATTATTTTTTTTTTTGCAAGCCCACCTTGAGGCTCAATTAATTATAGAACAAAAGCTGTAACTCCTTATTGCCATTCAATGTGGAAAATTGTGTTTCTTACTGGTCACATGGATTAAAACTTGAACCATATTTATTTTCTCTCATTCCTAGCATTAAACATACTTATATATTATATATGTATTTGATGATTTGATTCATATATATAGACAAGCTAAACTCTCCAGCAAACGAACCAAGCTGTACACTGTTTGTTCGGCTTGTTTAGTAAATGAATTTTAAAATCAAACTCTTACTCGGCACATTTTATCAAACGAGCCGAGTACGAAGTCACGAACCGAGCTCTTGACGAGCCATTCTCTAGTCGCTTTCGAGCAACTTTGTTCATTTACACACTTACTTATAAGTTTTGTTTAAAATTATTATTCTTCATATCCATAAAACCTAAGTTATCAAGGCCTCCATTTATAGGTGCCGCTTCCATTTTCAATCCTTACTTTCATTCTCACCATTTTTTGAATTACAAAGAATGCTTCCGTTCCGTTCCGTTCCGCAAAGGGGTGGTTTAGCACAAGACACTATATTTTATACTTATAGATTCAAACCAGAGCCCAATAATTATACTTTCAAAATATTCCAAAATATCTTGTTCGGTTGCACCTTGAGTTGAACACCTTTACTAGTAATTATTTAATGAAAATATATATTATCTATCCCATAAATATAAATTTTTTTTTTTCGTGCCTTCCAATATATAAATCTATTTTCTTTTAAAAAAAAATTATGTGGAAAATTTTTCTATCATATTCCTATTTAATATAGTGACTTTTTATCAATACTAATAATTTTTTTTACAATAAAAATAAATATTAATAGTATGCAATAAATGATATTTTTGGAATAGTAGTAATTTTCTATTTTCATTAAATATAACTTTTTAATTTAATTTAAGTGAAAAAAAAGTAATGTACGGGACGAAAGAAGTTGGTAACAAAATTCAAATTTGGTGTGCCACATACCAAGCAAACAAGGTGTGCTAGACAGTTGCAATTGGGCCTCAATTTTTAAATTATGATGATTTGATGAATTCACCATATCAGAATTTCGGTTTAATATAGAAAGCTCGTTTCTATCGAAAATCGTTTCTATATGAAATTCTGTGTTTCCGAAATTTATAGAGAAAACTCACTTTCAAAATGTTCCTGTGATATTAAAAGACTCGCAAAATAAATAAAATAATTTGTTTTTGATAATTTATTTATTTTTATATAGTTGAAAGTGTTTTACTTAAAAATATTTGACTGTCTTTGTAGTTACATATAGTTTTTAATATATCTTATCAATATTCCTGTAAATTGGCATATAATGTGTTCTATTTATTAATGAGATAGAAATTTTTAAATTTTTTATATTTTTAATGATTTCACGTCTCCGTTTTCCAAAATAATTTCCCTTCTCGTTGGGCAACTATAATTGATCACATTTATAACTCTGTCTTTATCAGGCCCACACTCTCGCAATACCAGCTAATCTCATGTTCTTGTGTCTGTGTGTGCAACTTGCCTAGAAATAGTAATAAATTGTTACTATTCCTTTGATTGCAAATTTTAGAAAATGAATAGTTTTTTTTAGCTAAAAAATAGATGCATCAAATTATTATTATTATTTTTAATTTTTTAAAGTCAAAACAACAAAAAGCAGAACTGAAAACTTTACAGTCAGTTAGAGTGCAACTTTGTAAAAACATGATTTTAAAATTTACAACCAAACGGGAAAAAGAAGAAGAAAAAAAAAATGCTTTATTAATCGATTCATTGCCAATTCCACCATTGCTAGCAATACATGTAGTTCTACACTCTAGTGGGTGTAAAAATCTTTATTCTTAAAATAAATACTAATTAAAAATACTAGATTTTTCCATTTCAAGAGTAAGTAACCTCAGTATTTACAATAACAAGAAATCATTTTATTGAATAAACCCAACCGAGCTAATGTTTATGAAAAGGAATTAGGTTGTACATTTTCCTATGAGTAATTAGTTAATAAGATTGCGGGCTATTTAAAACTTAATAAATTTAAATGCTTTGTGATTGGACTTTGAGTTAATTATCTGGTATTTAACATATTAAATATGTTATATTTTGGTATTAAGTATTTTTTGTGTTATTTGCAAGAATTTGGTGTAAATTGATTTTTGATGACGCGTGAGAAATTAGGAGGTTGAGTTGATAAAATTCTAGAGTTGAAAGGACTCAATGGTTTTATTCCCAATTAGCTGGAACAAATTTGTATGAAGGAAAAAAAAAAGTCAAGAGTGCCACGTCATTATTGAGATAATTTTAACATCCTTTCTGATAAATAAAAATTAGTTGAGTCTTCCAAAAAGCATATGACATCAATAAATACTATCTCCATCCCTAAAAGATGGAGTCACATTTTTTTTTATACATGTCATAATATATTGACCATTTTCCTTTTCATCAAACAAAACAAAAATTAATTTTACTAAAATACTCTTATTTAATAAAAAAATCATATTTAAAAAGAAATCTCTCTTATTTAAAATAGATAATCTACAAGAACTAGAAATGAAATCAATTTCTCTTACTTAATCCAGTGGAAACCAAATCGAACCCCTTTTTCAGAGTTGATTTAAGAAATTATTTCCTAAATAAAAATGTTTGGAAAATGACACCATTTGGTCCTTCTAGGAAATGATATGGACATCATTTATTTTCAAGGTAAATTACACTTTGCCCCCATGAAATGTCTGACAATTAGAGAATATCCCCAAAAGTATCATAAATTAAACTTTCCCCATAATTTGCTTGACATATGCAAAGACAAAGTTGTCCTCACTCTCTTGACATATCTTATAATTGTGAATGTAACATTTTGGGAGATTGAAAATGCTATCACATAGTTCTATGTTTTACAAGTATAAAAATTATTTTTTTTGCAAATTCAAATATAAAAATATGATTATCTTAGCTAACAGTTCAATCACAATGTTTTCACTTAGGAACCAAAATATCGTATAAATACGTCATTCTATTAATCAATTCGAGTAAGGCCGGCATATATTGATGATACCATCATGAGTATATGGTTCAGGGGCATTTCTGGCATTTCACTAGTCAAATACGAAGTCAAATTAACCACGAAGGGGAACAGTGTAAACGCAAAAACCTCAGAAGGTATTCTGCAATAGTCAGAAACCTCATGGGGGGAAAGTGTAAATTACCCTCATTTTTTTTTTTTATTATAAGCAAATACCTATCAAACCGTGTGATGTTCCATTGACCAAGCCCAACGCTGCCCCATCACCACCATTATATAAATCCCCAAACTGGATAAACCTGCACCATATATCACTCCCACCTATACATACATATATACGTTCATATATAGAACCAACGGATGGATTTCGGGTCATTTTTATTGTCACTCGGGACGTGGCTAACGGTATTCGTAATTCTCGTGTTCCTATTCACATGGCTCTCGAAAAACCCCGGGAACAAAGTCGTGTACTACCCGAGATGGATCTTGGCCCGGTCCAACACGTGGGATGACGGGTGCCTGAGCCTGAACCCGTTCGGGTGGGTCCAGGAGGCAGTTTGTTCCACCGAGAGGGACGTTATTGCCGCGTCCGGTGTCGACTCCGCAGTTTATTTCGTGTTCCTTATCACGGGTGGGTCTTTTATTGCTTTTCAAAATCAGTTTGTCAAGTTATCTTTTAAAACTAATACTAATCTAAGTTCGTTTACCATTTATTATTTGTTAGATATATTTAAAAGCATTACTTTTTGAATCATTAGAAAAATGAAAGTGCACATGTTTTGAGCACAGAATTAAATATTATTGAGGGTGTTTTTATAATAATCGTAGAAACAATGTAAATACAAAACTTTAAAATCTACTTTCAAATGTGTTGTTGAGAACCACTTTGCAGTTACCAAAAGGGCAGTGCTATTTTTTATTAATTGAAATTTTTGAACAAGCTCATGCAAAATATTTTGAAATTTGGCTGCATAATTTTTAAGATACATAATTTTTAAGATAAAATATAAATTTTAAGTTGGTTGTATTTATATCTAGTTTTTTTTTAACTTAAATTTGAGGATTTCTTTTTTCCTTTCTTGAAAGCCCTTGGAATGGTGCAGCCACAATAAAATTGAATAGGGGTAGAAAAAACAAAAATAAATTTTAATGTGCGTTTAGGAGTTATCTTTTCAAACGTGTGGCCATAAACCATCAAACAACATTATCAGCATCAGCTTAAAATTCGGATTTTTTTTTAAATTATAAAATGAAATATTTGGTAAATTTTAAAATATTTGATTTTAATAATTAATTTCTATATTTTTAAGGGTACTTTTAGAAACAATAGTAGTGATGTTTTGAAAAGCTATTGATGCTTTGAAAAGTTCATTCTGTTTGTTCTTTCATTAATTTTTATAATAATCTCAATTATATTTCTTACATAAATATATATATATATCTATTTTTATTTTTTTATAATAAAAAATACTATTTTATCAAATACTATTATATTATTTATCAAATTAATTTTTAAAATTTATTTATCAAATAATAAAAATATATCTATTTTTAGAATCAAATTTCAAAAATAATTTAAAAACAATAGGATTTGCAAACTAGGCCTTATTTTATCAAACTTTTATGGGGAAAAATTAAACTTAAAAAAAAAACTTAATGGCATTTATATTTATTAAATGGAAGTGCGGTATAGGCCAGAGAAAATGAGATGGAAATAGGTACAAGTTTTTGTATTACTCTATTATTATTTTTATTTTTAAATACTGATTGATGAATACATTTAATAGTCGTGTGTAATAAGATCATCAAACTAAAACGATTAGAAAGAAAATTAAGAAATATTTATTTCCGATCCTTGATTTTTTGCATCTATATTTTAAACTTCTGACTTACCCTCTCGTCTTGGAAGAAATAAAAATGTTGAAATAGTGAAAATCTTTGTTGAGTCAGCAGGTTTTTACTAAACTATATTTAACATAAGAAGATAAAATAACATTTTTCTACAGTCAACACCAATTAAAAACTTCCTATAAAAAAACACACCAATTAAAAATCCATTGTGTACGGAACGTGTAATTTTTTTTATAGTCAAATTTCTGTACGAATAAATTTTTTTTTATGTACCGGGTCGTGCATGGATATAATCACGAATAATAGATTGGGAATTATAATTTTCCCAAGGGTAAATTTAAATTTGTCCCATGAGGTTTTATGATAATTTTGGAGTACCTTTAAGGTTTCCGAATTACATTATCTCGCCGTTAAATTAATTTGTTCGTTGCTATTTACCCTTCAAATTTTTTTTAACAAGCACTCATTATCTAGAATTTTAATTTTTGTGAAAAAAAATGTATTATTTATATGAAAACGAAATATTTTTCTTGAAATAAGATAATAAAAAATATGATTTTCTCTAATTTTTCAATTGATATCTTAAAAATAATACAATAAGGTAAGAAAGTGAGAGGTGATACAATATTTCCACACTTGAGTCAAACTTCTAATGTGATTGAGGGAAAAGTGTAATCTCAAATCTCAAAAAAACCATAAGTTATTTTGAATTATTCAAAAACCCTTTTCCTAGTCTTAATTTTTTTTATCATTATCGTTTGAGTACCAGGTCTCGTACGGTTACAATTAAGAATTTGACAATTGATAAGTTAGTGGAGAAATTTATAAATTTCCGAATATTAAAAAACTTTAGAATTATCTTTTGACTATGACTAGTCTCTCCCCGCTCATTCCACTCCAAGTTTACCTATTACATTAAAATAAGTCATTTAAAAAAAATTAATCAACCAATGGCTTTTTAATTTGGAATCATTATATTAAAAAAGGAAAAAAAAATAGATATACTGTCAAATTGGGACATAGGGAGTAAAAAAAAAACACATTCCATTTCTAACTTTTTTATTTAAATTCCACTGTGGAATATGTTTACGTTATATGCCAAAATTACACATTATAGACATTATTAATTTTATACCATGTATTACAGTGGCAAAATTAAACATTACAGACATTATTAATTTTATACTATGTATTACAGTGGCAAAATTGCACATTATTGACATTATTGATTTTATATTATGTATTGCAGTGTTGAAGATATTGGTAATATCTGGGGTTGTGCTCCTACCGGTCCTTTTGCCACTTGCTGCGACCGAAAGTATCTATAAGTCGAGCGTTGGGACGTTCAATCGCCTCGACAGACTCTCCATGGCTCCCGTTAAAGTAAGTTCGGGTTGTATTTGGATTGTGGATTCGGGTATATATATTATATACATCTAAATTCTTTACGAACTATGACTTCTATTGTTATTGATACTAATGGTAAATTATTTCAAATTTCTTCGAGCGTAAGCCAAATTGATGATAGTTCCTCTAATTGAACTCTAAAATGAAATTAACCGTAAAGTAGATGCTTAAAATGATTGATTAACTTTTTGTTTAGACTCTTATTTTGAACGTTATGTTAATACATCATCGAGATTCACCAACTATGCAATATAGAGGGTTGTGTGCGAACCTTTATGTTTGTATGCGCGATACCTATATGCGAAAAATAAACTGTATTTGTGTTGTGATTATACACTGAATTATGCAAAGAATTACTTGATAAATTACAGAAATAATACATATAACATAAATTCTGACATAGAATTAAATCATAACAATAAAAAATCTTGACTAATCATGTCAGTTTACGTATGAAGAGAAGCAAATATGTGAATGTATTTCCGCATCGTTTGGTCACAGAAAAACCTCGTGTGAGAAGTGATCTTCATGTACGTCGATGACTAAACGATATAAGTTTCTTAATTTGCTCATTTTCTTGTTCCTTTATTCTTTTTTTTGTCGGCAGCAAAAGACTGCACGGTTATGGGCTTTCGTCGTAGCCACCTACTGGGTTTCGTTTGTTGCGTATTTTCTGCTGTGGAGGGCTTATAAACGTGTGTCGGATATGAGAGCTGCAGCTCTGGTTTCCCCTGAATTTAGACCCGAACACTTTGCGATTCTTGTCAGAGATATACCTCGTTCCATTACAGGTCAAACGAGACGGGAACAGGTGGATTCGTTTTTCCGAACTAGCTACCCGGATACATTTTACAAATCATTGGTTGTCACAGACAACATTAAAAAGGTACTAATTATTTTCTTATTTTCTCCATTTTATTATTATTATTTTATTTATTTATTTATTTTTTGCTTTGTCAAATTAACATTTTCTATGCTACAGCTGCTTTGTTGGTTGCTATTTAAATGCTACTTGGTTTCTGTTTTGTTTCCGCCTTCAAATTTCATTTTTTTCTCAAGAATTGTTGTGATTGTTTGGCTGCTCAATTTTTAAATTGGGTTTTTTTATTTTTTAACTTTAACAAACTAGGAGCTATAAGCTGAAATGAAACATTTCCTAATTTTTACGTTTGCATTCTATAGATAAAGCTTTTGCTTGCTTAAAATTATGATATGGCATTACGACAATAATTTTTCTAATTTTCGAGCTAACCCGACATTATTTTTGTATACTTTAGGTAAACAAAATTTATAAAAAGCTGGAAGAGATTAAAAAGAAGCTCGCTAGTGCGGAAGTAGCACACGACGAATCAAAGAAAATACAATACAATGAGAAGATTAACGAGTTGGAATCGAAATTAGACGCCGAGCAAAAAGCCACTTCCCCCGAGAAACAACAACCGTCGGCTTTGGTATTCTTCACTAGCAGAGTAGCTGCAGCTTCTGCGGCCCAAAGCCTACATGGCCGGATGCCCGCAACGTGGACGGTCACAGATGCTCCCGCGCCCAAAGAAATAATCTGGCCCAACCTTTTAAAAACTTGTCCCAAAAGACAAAAAAGGCGATGCATTAATTGTGCTATAATTGTATTGACTATATTCATCTACATTGGTATAGTCGGGGTCAGCTCTGCTTTCTCAATAGCTCGTGTCGGCTCTGGCGTAGTTAAGACTGTTGTCCGAGCATATTTACCACATATTATCCTAACCATAAGCATGGTATTGTTGTCTAAGTTTCTCTTTTACTTGTCGAAAGCTGAGGGTATTCCTTCGACGAGCAAAGTGGCAAGGGCTGCGTGCGGAAAATACTTTTATTTCACCACGTTGAATTTTTTTGCTGGATTTACGTTTCTTGGGACATTTTTCGAATCGGTGGATGCCATAAACAACGAGCAATACGATACGTATAGAGAGGTGCTAGGAGAGAGCCTTCCGATTAATGCAATTTTCTTCATGACTTTCGTCGCGATGATGTAAGATTATCCATCTTTCTCATTTCGTAATTCATTTTTCTTGCATCTGTTTTTGACATACTGTTTTTTTTTGTTTCTAAAAACTGCTTTTTTGTTGTTGTGTTTTTTCGCATATAATAAAGGAAATGCTGATAATTTCACAAATTTTACTTGAAACTTTACCACAGAATGATGCACGCTTTTAGACCTATCGAAAGCTATAGTGTGTTGTTTTGCTTCGATTTATAAGTTAAGAATTGAATATTGACACATTATTTTGCTACGAACATGTTTTGTTTTTCCATTTCATTATATTCTATGTATTGCTTGCCTTTAAGTTGTGTTTTGCTTGAGATTCTTGTGGATTTAATATTGTTTTGTTTCATGATAAAAAAAAATATTCTCCTCTCGCTTAGTAGAATCGTGCTTATGAATATAATCGTCATTTTGGTTTTCATTTTTTTTTTTTTTTGTTTCTAATATCTGTTAGTAAAATGAATCTATGATTTTCGATCATCAGGTCCTTTGTCGGCTATGGTCTCGAGCTATCTCGAATATTTCCATTGATACGTTTCCATCTAAAGAGAAAGCGTTATTGCAAAACCGGAGATGAGCTAAAGGAAGCATGGGCTCCGGGGGAACTTGGGTTTGAAAATCGAGTACTTTTCGATATGTTTGTTGCTACTATTGTCATCGGTTATTCTGTCGTAGCTCCAATCATTATCCCTTTTGGCGCGGTGTATTTTGCCCTTGGCTGGCTCGTGCTTCGGAATCAGGTCAGTAAAATAGTTTTTTTTCGTTCGTGGTTTTTGAGATCACAAGATTTTGATTCTGGATATTTGAGACATAATTTTCTTGAATCGATTCCTACTGTTAGCTAAGTTTTTAAGTTTGAAATTTGATGATAACTGAAAAAATAGGGAGCAAATTGAAGCGAGATTGTAAATCATATAGGCTAATATGAAACAAATGAAATAATATGAGGCAAATTGATACAAACGCCAAAGAATATGGGGGAAATTGGAATTTACATTCTTTTGTTTTTTTGGTTCTTTTTGTCATAATGATCAATATGATATTTTCCTTTGTACATGCCATAGCATGAAAACAATTAATCTCTGTGTTTTCTTTATTTCTTGTTATTTAATTTTTTTATATTAGTATATAATTACACAATACTCACTGCTCTTTTTATTTACTTCAAACAGGTTCTTAGAGTCTATGTCCCTTTGCGCGAGACCTACGGGAAGATGTGGCCTTGTATAAATACGCAAATCGTAGCTGCATTGTTCGTATTCCAATTTACAATGTTTGTGGCCTTTAATTTAAAATCGTTGTTCATCGCCTCTCTCGTTGTGATCCCACTCCCGGTAATATCAATGCTATTCGACTATATTTGTCGGAAAAAATATCACAAGTTCTTCAAAAACATGGCCCTTGAAGCCGTGTCTAGCGAATTAAATGAACCGCCGGACATGGAGCTAATCTTAAGATCCTATATTCCACCGAGCTTGAACAATGGGAAGGCTGACGAAGACCATCTCGGGGGCACCTTATCTCAAGTTTAGCGGTGAAAACCTCCCGCTTGTTGTAAAAGTTTGTCTTTCCGAGTGGTGTTTTGTAGCTCTGTATAGCATCGTTTGTGTGTCGTTTGTTACGAGTTTAAATTGTTGTGATGCGTTTTGTGACTCGTGTGTCGCAATGTTTGGTAGCAATTGTATATTGTATCTATGGTTTAGCTTTGTTTTCTAATGAAGAAGTTTGTTTTATTACTAATTTGCACATTTTATCCAAGTTCTGTACAAAAAATAATAATAATAAAAATAATAAAAATAAAAATAAAAAATACGAATACTTAAAAATGATTGTGCATTACCAACGAATTCGTATAATTATTCATGCTAAACGTACTTCTCGTAATATTGCCTCAGTATTGAAAAGAAATAACTCAACAAATAAAAAATACATCGCACGAATTACAAATCGCACGAATTACAAATTAGTACGTGTATAATAGTTAGAATTCGGATCCACTAATTTCCGAAAAAAACAAAAAAGAATTCGGATCCACTACCTCCTTCACCGAACCATCTCAATTTTTTTAGTTCAAAATTTTATATAAATTAACTTTCTTTATGTATAAATGACTCTAGATATCGTTACAAATCTAACAAAGAAAAAAATTACTTTACATAATCATTAACCTCCATTTTTTATTTCTATACTCAATGTAGATAAAAAATTGAAAATGTAGGAATTATATAATGACAATATTATATGATGGTGTTTTCGTACTTAATATAGATATAATAATATTATGACCCATTTATCACGCCATAAGTTAATTTATTTAAATATTTGGACCAAAAATATTAATGAAACATTGATAAATGCAAATTGAAGGAATTTTTGGATCTCCAATAATTATACTGATGTTATCAGCGAGTCAGTGACTCCTAATAATATTATACAACTAAAATATATAAAACAAAATAATGTAGGATTATCATTATACAATTTTTAAAATTTTCAAATTTTTTTTTTCTGTTGATATATAAATAAATATTGAAAGTTAAACAGTTATATAATGTAAAATTTCGCACGTAAGAATTTATAAATCTAACTCTATTATAAAAGTGTGAATAACTCTAAAATTTTCTCTATTTTACAATCCAAAAGTACTCTTCTCATTATTGTAAAATTACAACCATTTTAGTTACTAATTTGAACCAAAGAAGGATAAAAATGTATTTAACAAAAGATAGATATTAACATTTATCTAAATATCCTATTTTAAAAGATATTGCTATAGATAATTATAGCAATGGTCACCATAGTTTCAATAATAATTTTTTTTGGACTCCATAGTTTCACTTACAATGGTAATAGTTCTTGGAGTTTGAAAAATAGGCAAACTTGGCCCTTAAAAATT
>MKEJ01085795.1:0-11065 GCA_001753735.1 Embelia ribes | reverse complement strand
CAATTGAGGTTTCGTCAATTTTATTGGATAAATATTTCATTTATTTACAACTTTCGTGTTTTTGCAAATAATTTTATTCGAAGCATAGATAGGTCGAATCGAGGCCTGAAATGTTTAAAAACTATTATCAGATTTTTATAACACCTAATCGGTATTTCGGTCATACCTTGAAAATCGTAATTCCAATTGGGGTCTCGTAATTTTTTTTAAAGTTATAAAGTTATAAGGAAACCCAAGTGGAATCTTGGATACTAGACGTAGGGGGTTACTTTGATCTTTGGTCAAACCAATATAAAAATTGTGTATCGTATTCTTCTTCCGTTACTTTTTAATTTTCACATTTCATTTAGTGCTAAATTATATTGCATAAATTTTCTAAAGAAAAACTCGATGGGAATTATTTTTAACAAAGTAATTTTTATTGAAAAATCAATTCACCCCCTTTTCCCTCGTGGTTTGCTATTTGGTCGGACAGACACAATTAGCCCGATTGATCAGGCCTCCTACATACCGATCATTTGGTAGTTTAGTAATACTTGTTTCATGTTTGGACTTTATTTCTTTTTACACCCTATATATATATAACCTAAAAGAGTTAAGGGATCAGTATTATTTTATATTTTGTATACTTTAACAAAATATTGTGAGGTCTTTGTGTGAATCAAAGAAGGAAAAGAATCTTAGTGAGGTGTGAGGCAGAAATTCATTGAGGTTCGATCTTGGCGGCATAGAGGATCAAGGTACAATCCTCTCTAACTAGGTGAGAATGAAAGAATTTATATAATATTGCTATCTTATTATAGTGAATTCTTTGGGGCACTAACTGTTGGGTGAACCCCATTCTTTTCGGTATTGATTTTCTTTTTGCTAAGGACTTGGTCTTTATTTTCTTGTTTGTTGTTGTTTGTGGTAGATTAGATTTGTTATTGCAGTGTTTTTCTTCCGCATTATTGATCTTGGGTGCAGAACTAATTGGTTGTATTCTTTGATTGATTTGGACCGGCGCATATGCGAAAACACACATATATATATCCCTAAACCATTATATACACCAACGGGATTGGTCCAAGTATAAGGGGCTTAAACCACTTAAGTTAAAATCTCGAATTTGAGTCTCGATGAATGCAACAACCTTCTTAGGAAAGCTTTCCACTACGGCGCTCGACCGTTCCTCAAATGATTATTTATGAGTCGCAAAAGGGCCTAAGATACCTTAAAAAAAAAACGTTGTATACCTATATAAACATACAAAGATTAGCACAGTCCAATAATTTTTCCGACATGATACATCTAGCCTTCAATTCCTAGACAATCAGTTCGTTGTCGATGTTGTGATATATACCCCACTAATTATGACAACAGCTATTACATTTTCAAATATATATATATATGTATATATATATATATATTGTGCGTTGACGTATCTCTTGAGAGTGGACTTCTTTGGTTTAGTGTCGAAATGGATTTTAAAACAGCTGGACAATTAATTGAATGATAGTATTTCACTATCGAAAATATGTGATCATATATAAGATAAGGAGAATTCAACCCTTGAATATAAAGCTCAATTATAATTTCCTCTCAAATAAAAGCATATCCATAAACAAGATTTAAAAATGGAAGTTTTTATTATTGCAGATTCGTGTGATGACACTGCACAAACAATGTTAAAAAACTTAAAAATAAAGCTGAGAAAAAAATATTGCAGGCTTATCATTTACGCATTAAATGTACTAAAGAAAGGGAAATAGTAAAATCTTAAAGGCTAGAAAATTTATAAGAAACTCACAAATTCAGACTATGTAATTTTTGTTTTTCCAAATAATACTACAATTGGAACCACGAGTAACAAATAAAAACTAGCTTAACAATGATAATAGTTTCTTTGATTGCAGGTGTATAGATTTTCATACAAAAAAGGATTTGATGCATAACAGCAGTGCGTATCTGTTTGTGAAATCCAGATTACGAATAAAAATTTCTAAATTCGCGGTGGAAATAAACTAATCTCTTTAACAATATGCGAACCGCTAGTTTATCTTTCCCTGGAAGTAAGGCGAACGCGGTGGCGGAAGAGGTGGCGGCGGCAGATGTGGTGACGGTGGCGGTGAACAACCGGCACAATCCACCGGATGAGAATAAAATGCCTCGCATTCCTCCACTGGCCGCTGCTGCGGCCTTGACGGAATACAATTCTCTCTATCATCTTTCCTCTTGAGACGGAGACAATTCACAGGCTCTGAACAAAAGAAATTATCTGAAAAAGTAAAATTCTCCAACTTCGGCAAACTACAAATACTTTCCGGAATCTCTCCGGAGAGCTGATTATGTGCCACGTTGAGCTGCTCCAAGCTCCTCATACAACCGATACTCGTTGGTAAACCACCAGTCAAGCTGTTAGAGGCCACATCAAAAACCGTTACAGCCTCCAAAAGCCCTAAATCCGACGGTAAACAACCAGTCAACCCATCATTCAATAAAATAATCTCATTTAGGGTTCCGGCCATTTTTCCGATGCTCGCTGGAAAACACCCCTTTAGGTCATTATTAGCTAAAACCATCACCGAAACAGGCGAATTACCGAAATTTTCCGGTAAAGAAGAGCAAAATTTATTATTATTGATAAATAAAGCATCGAGTTTTAGGTCGAAAACCATAGGCGGAACCTCACCGAAAAATCCATTAAATCTAATATCCAAATATTTAAGTGAAGGGAGGGCTAAAACAACCTCTGGGAATCCTCCCGTGAAGAGGTTGTTGCTAACGTCGAGCTCGTATAGGATGGTGAGGTGGCAAAAGGACTCGGGTAGGGTTCCGGTGAACCTATTCGTGTTAATGTGAAATAGGGCTAAATCGGTCAATAAGCCGAGATCCTCCGGTAGGGTACCAGCGATGTTGGCATGGTTGAGATCTATGCCAGCCACGGTGCTGACGTGAGGGTCATCCAGTGCGGGTGCACAGAAGACTCCGTTATACGTGCACACATTGGGTCCACACCAATTTGAGGTGAAGTTGTTAGGGTCCGAGGTGATGGAGTGCTTTAGGGCTTGGAGGGCAATATAGGCATTTTGCAACCTAGGGTTTGGGGTGTAGGGAGGAGGATTTGATTGATAAGAAGAAGAGGTGAAGGAAATTAAGAAAAAGATTGTGATATATGGGTTGATCTTCATTTTGGGAGATGATTTGTGTTTAATCCATTTAGTCATGAAGTTTAGGTGTTTAGGAGGGTTAGAGTTTGTGTTATATAGGTGTGGATAAAAAATAAAACTAGGAGCTTGGTTGAATGGTGTTTTTGTTTATAATGGATGGTTATAATTAGGGTAAATTATTACATTATAGGTCCCCCATACTTTCAATTAGTAATAAAATCAAATTTTTAGTAGCCAATGTAATTGGTCCTTATTTTGGATACAAAGTCATTTTAAGTGATCAAAAAAATCCATTTGTAACAGATTTAGGGATAAACTAAGTCTTTTTAGGATCATTTATGTTCATACAATCTCCAAGTTTGAGTACGGTAGGGCCGATTAACATGAGGAAATTACTCGAAAAGTGTCAAAAAGTTTCACTTTTCTTACTTCGAGGGGAAATTTGATTTTTGTAAAACTTAGGAAGTATTATTGGTGCAATTGAAACAACGTATACCAAATAAAACTCTTCTGAAACTAAGAAAACCATTAGCGTAGCTCCCCAAATAATTAAATGCAATATGATTAGTAATTTATTAGAGTGGGAGTAGACCATGCGTCACTAATATTTTTTTTCTCCCCATCTTTTATATTTTATGACACGGTTTAGGTGATATATATAGTCTTTTACGTTTCATCGTTGAAAAATCAATTTTTATGTAAGGAAAGAGAAGGGTATCTTTGGTACGAAACTCGTCACAATTTCGTAACTTAAATTGTTTTTTAATACTCATAGATACATTGATCTACAACTTCATTTAATACTCATGATTTAACTCTTTTTTTTTTTTTTTCTTATGGATGAAGAAACGGGAAAGAATATTTCGGACTATGACTATATATTCTGCTAGAGAAATTATTGTACAATTTTACCAAAACTAATAATTAAAAAATTAATTGTGAAAAGAATAAAGCAATTATTACAATTCTACACATTTTTTCCTCTGATAAATATGATTTTTGTAACACAATGGAGTTTGAGGTATTAGAAATCCCATATTTATAAGAATTGATCTTCTTGGGCTGGTTTTAAAGTAGTTTATATGTCTAATATCTATTACTAACAATTAAAGGCTTAATATGTTAAAATTACCAAAAAATGCATTCAATCATGTGGTATTTGAAATAGAAATTTTATTATCTCTAAATGAAAGAGACAAAGAGAAGTTCTGTTGGATTTGTAAGATTTGATTGCTACTTGTGCGAATAAATAGTTCTTGTATAGATTTTGTGAGACTAAATTGAAGTATGTTAAATGGGAAAAGTGGTTCACAATACAATATTTTCTAGACTTTGATTTCTAAATATATTTAGGTACATTAAATTTATGTATACATTTATGTAAAGAGATAATATGATTAAAACTAAATAACTTTGATTACTATATTATGGGTTGTATGTCAAAATATATGATTAGAACTAGCGGAATCAAAATTTTCCAGTAAGGAAGGGTCTGTCATGTATATCTCTTTCAACATAGCAGCATATTAGAAATTATTAAAATATATATATATAATTGCTGTAAAAATTTTAAGAGAAGGGTGTAGGCACTTTAGCACCACCTTCCACTCCTGATTAGAATGTTATATATTAACTGATTGAATAAATTACACTTTTGCGTCATGAGGTTTTTGAAAATTTCATAATATACCCTAAGGTATATGAAATTACAATATCCCCCATAAGGTATATATCTTCATTGTGCACTTTACCCCGGCCCATAGTTTTGAGGGCAAAGTGAAAATTAGCTTAAAGGCAATAAGTTACTCTTTAAATTATCGAATTACCCTTTGTGTAACACTCATTCTCTAATATTTTTTTTATTTCTTAAAAAATAGATGGTGTAGTTGCATATATAACAAAATATTTTTCTTAAAATGTGATAGGGTTTCTCTAATTTTTTCAATTATTAGCTTCAAAATGAATAAAATAAGATAGTAAAATGAATGGTAAAATAGTTTTTTCCATGGAAGTCAAACTTGAATCTAATTTGGGAGCAAAATTAATTTCAAATACTTTAGAGGATATTATGAAATATTCTTGTCATACTTACGTAACATCATTTTTTATGTAGTTTTTATATAAGAAAATTCGTTCTAGGGTCACAAGATTTGTACACAAAATTTGCAGAATATTAAATATATATCAGGTTGTAATCCTTCCTAGACCCCTAAGAATAATGGTGTGTCCTTATGTAGTTTTTGTTCGAGTTAACTGGTACCAATAACTATAATTGAAAACAAACTCTTACGTTGAATTTTATATGGAATGTTGGAAAATTTGGGATCTTTTGATTCTAAATTTTAAACAGAGAAGCTATTTTTTAGTATTATGGAAAAAATTAAATACATATAGCTTAAATCTTTTATTTTTAACCTAAAAAGGGTTAGCATAATAATTGAGTTGTCAAACATGATTTAGCTTTTAATTTAAAAAAAGAATTAAGCTTTAAAATCAGCAACCAAACAAAGTTAATGCTCTAAAAACAAAAAGGAACCATATATGGTTGTATTTTCTTCCTGTGCATGAATCGATCAAATGTTACGAAATGTATTTTCATATAATGTGGAAGATTGCATAGAGAGATATTTAAAACTTAATATATATGTATATATATATATATATATAGACATCTTATGGCTAAATTACACAGCAATAACACATGAAGTGCGGCCAATACATGCCCCCTAAAAAAATATAATTTTAATATTTTTTTTGGTATATCGTAATATATTTAAAAAACAAAAAGAAAAGAGATAGTTACAAAGTTATGAATCATTGGCATCTGATTCTTTTTATTTGCTTTTGCGATTGTGGAAACTTTTTTTCCCACCTTCTTCTATGATTTCAAAATAGCTTTATTTAACAGGTGTCTTATTTGGTCGCAAGTTAGGTTAGGTTAGTTGCCAAGGTAACATACAGAGCCTACTTTATTCCAAATTCTTCTACTATATATATATATATATAATAAGAAAAAGAACAACAAAAAGAAAAAGGAATCAAATCTAAAGTCTTGAAAATGTATGAGAGAATCAAATTTCTTAAATATATGGGTTTGATTGGTTGCATTTTTTAGCCAAATAAATTTGCTTATTTCTTATTATAAAAAAAAATTTGATGTATCTAATTTAAAACTTACAGCTTATTTAGGCCAAAATAACGAATAAGTTTAGTTTAAAAACTGAACGATAAAACGTTATCCAACTTTAAGTAAAAAAATTGACAAACTGAAGCTATATATGAGCAAATTTATTTGAGCAACCAAATAAGCCATATATGAGCAACAACTCGTTCAATTAGATATTGTCAATTTGCAACTCCCGCGGGCGTAGCTCAGTTGGTACTCGGGCAGCAGATTACTCATAAGGGCGCAAGTTCGAGTCCTAGCAGCCGCAATGTGGGATTTCATCCCCCTTATGGGGATGGGTCCTTTTAGGTACCAGGCACTGGACTTCCTACCTAGGAGGCTATTGGGTCACCGCAACTTATCTCTTCCACAAACCCTAAGGGCCGAAATATGGAGACCTCAAGGCGAGGAATTTCGCCTTTACTCCCAAGATATTGTCAATTTACAACTCCAAAAGCTACAATTACGTTTACATACACGATGATTAACTAATTATTGCACCATAATTTTTTGTATCACATTTAGCCTCTCTCTCCATAGCATTCATGGGGTAGCAGATTGTCTCAAGGTAATTTCAATACAAAAAAAAATAATAATATGATGGTACAAAAACTAGTGAACACTAAGAAGCGATAATTAAATATGGACCGCATGCACTTCCTCCCCGACCCCAAGAAGTGACCCTGAGACACAGTGACGGATTCAAGATTAAAATATGAGGTTTTAAATGGCATATACAATTTTTTAAGGGGATTATAAGAGACTAAATATTACAAAAAGAAAAAAAAAATTATCAGGGCTAAATTTGTTTTAAAAAATTTATACTAAAAAATCAAATATCGGGTGGATTTTTTTCAAATTAGGGATGGAGATCTATATATAACCCCGCTTGGTAAATTCATATGTCCATCCTAGAGTGAGACAAAAATTTATGTATAAAAGTATTATGTCTATAATTATATATGATAGAAAGTTCGTATTATTAGTGCAAAATGTCATATACACAATGTTCAAGTTTAGAGTAGATGAACTATTTATGAATACTCAAACCTTAGGGTTGAACTTATTCTACTAAATTTATATTCAAGTTCTTTATGTTATGGTACTCCATTTTCATGTTAACAAGTTGTCTAATTTTTATTTCAATTGCTTACACATTTGTTCCATTTCATATTTCATTTCTAATAATATTAGTAACTTTATATAATTATATTCAGAGAATATACGAAAAAATAAACGCAAAAAGAGTAATTTTTCCCTAAATGAACAACAAGGGGATTACTCGATAAATCTTTCAATTATCTAAGATAATATTTTGCACTTAACAATTTTCCCAAGTACTTAAAATAGCTTTCAGATCATTTCCACCTCTTATAGAATATTAATCATAAAAATCAATTTTCACCTTGCTATTTTGGGAGAGAAAATTGTGAATTTTGGTGTAATTGATAGTTTATGAATCAAGGGGGATGCAATATTTTGATCCAATCATTTGCTTCATGTTTTCTTCATTTTGAAATTTGAGCTACAGCTTGGGCACTTTTGCTTTTGCCACTTTATGCATATTTTGGGTTTGTTTAGTTCCACTTTTTAAGAAGAAAAAAAAGCTAGTTATTTTGAAATAATAAAAAATTTGATGTATCAAACTTCAAATTCTTAAAATTTCTATGATTAATGTTATAACTTCATATAATGTGTACATATTTTGTATATAAATTTGAATTATCAATCGACGGACGTTGATATATAGAAGAAACTTGGATGAGAGAAAGAAAAGTTAATGGAAATTTTTATTAATAGAGTAGGTTATATTGGTCTCTAAATCTTTATCTCTATTCTAAAAGTATGAATATCTCTAAAGTTTCCTTTATTTTACAATTTAAAAGTAACACTCTCACAATTACAAAATAATAATTATTTTAGTAAATAATTTGAATAAATAAAGGATAATAATTTATTTAACAAAACATATATATTATCATTTATCTAAATATTATATTTTAAAAGATACTACTATGGATAATTATAGCAATGGTATCTATAGTTTCAACAATAATTTTATTTGGTCTTCATACTTTCACTTACAATAACGATAGTTATTGGAGTTTGGAAAATGAACAAATTTGGCAGTTGGCACTCAGAATTAAAGAAAAATAACACATATAGTACATTTTATAATTTTTGCTCATATTTAAAATCTTATAATATTCAAAATGGAAGATAATATCAATATTAAATATCATAAAAAGACTAACTTACGCCAAAATAAATAACATATTGATCATATATTTTCATCATTTATAGATGACTTTAAATTCAAAATAAGAATTGTAGTTTTAACGATCATAATAAAAAATAGATAAAAGTTAAAATTTCAATTTTATAAGTTAACTTACTTTAATTGAAATACTCTCCAAATTCTTACGTCCCTGTGACTTTCACATTTTAAGTGTAATTAAGTAACAATTAATATAAGTATTACTAAGATTTTAACTTAAAAGACATATAAAGAGTTGTACAGAATGAATGTACAATATATTATTTGATCAAATTTCAATATCAAAACTGGATTGCTATAAGCAAATCGGCTAATTGGCATAGTGATTTGGGTTTCAGAAATGCAATAGGATAAAAAATTTGTGATTATTTTTAAACTAAATTCAATATACTTAGAATATTTCTTGATTTAAAAAATTGTACGCTTATTATTTGTTATGTTATTACTAACATGTAGTACCCGAGTTACACTGTAACGACTCGTTATTCCAAACAACATAAATGTGTTACAACATATCCAAATAGCAGTCTATAATGCTTAAATACAACAATAAAATGCCTTATTATTATGTTTTATGGTTGTATAACATACGAATACAAATACAAATCTCTTGGCTAAATTCCTCCAACTGTCTGGGAAATAAAGTACAAGCACAACAACTGATGATAGGGGTGATGGTCACTCTCAAATGAGCTTCAACTTGTCATAACTCAAAGTTCTGGATTCCTTACTCCAATTGCTGCTTGGAGTTTTCATGCAAAAGAGAGTGGGAAAAAAAACTAAGCAGGTACGATCAAAATGGTATTCAATTTACTGTTAAAAGTATATACAACACTATCGTATCAAGAATAAAACATGTTGTCTCATCAACTATAATAAGAAAGATATAACCAGTAACAACTGAACATATATATAAACAAATTGTAATAGATAAATCTAATACAATTAATAATAACTAATCTGGATCACTAGGGTCTCCTGAACTTTACGCGTAAAGTGGACGAAGAGTGTGTTTATTACTCGCACGATATACCTTGGTCACTAAGGCCCCAAAATCTATACCTTAGTCACTAGGACCCCAAGGTTTACATAATAGAATGACTACTGATTATACTATGCTCACTAGGGCATCAAGTCTATTATGTCAGTTTAAGTCATGTTTTAGTCAAATTCAATTCAACCATTTGTGATTTAATCTTAATCTATGATTAAATCATTTTAAACACATTTTTACCTTATCCAAGTTATGATTAAGTCTAAATTTAAAAATATTATATATTCAACAATTTTACAAATTTATCATGCATTTCCAATCAATATGAGCTCATTTTGAACAAGTTTTCAAATCTGTTAAAGGGTTGACAATTTGTTATTTTGACCATATCTCATAAACCATATATCTATTTGAGCCCAATATTTATAGTTAGAATGATATATCATCTATCTACAACTTTCATGTTTTGAGTAAAATTTAATTCAAAACGTAGAGGAATAAAAATAGTGCCAAAAGTGTTCAAATTGCACCAGAATTTCAGAAAGACAAATTTTATAGTTGTTAGATTATTAACGATATTTCTCCGACCATAACTCCTTTTAAGCCCAAATTTATACTTATAGAGGTGTTTTATAACTTTTATATTTTTTGAAAATTTTAATTCAAAACTTATATAAGTGAAATTAATACTTGAAGTGTTCAAATCGCACTAGAGTTTCAAAAAGACAGATTAATAGTTGCTTGATATTTTGGTCAAAATTTTCAAATCGTAATTTCAATTGAATTGAAATTTTCTACTTAGATAGATATTTCATTTATTTTAAACTTTTTTGTTTTGAGTATATTTTAATTTGAACCGTAAATGGGTTGAATCAGTAGTCGAAATACTCGAATTGCATAAGATTTTCAAAGAAGACATAAATTAAATTTCGATTTCATATAAGTTTTAATTAGTTTTAACAAATTCAAAATTAACATTTTTTTAATTAGTTCAACAACATAGGATTAAAATTCTGGAGCGTACTTAATCAACGATGAAATGGTAGCTCAGAAATCCCGGAAAAGTTACCGGAACTAGCTACCCGGAACTCGATTCCTAAATGACAAAGAAGCAACAAATCGTAAGAAAATAAGATCAGAATCAATAAATAAATCCTCAAATGTAAACATAATGATTCATAGCTTATACTACTAGAATTTCATGAAAAAAAGATAGCAATACTTACGTCAAAATGACGAGAACGAATCAAGAATATCGAAACCGAAATTAGTGTCCCTTTTCGCCTTCATTTGCTCCCGGAATGATCGAATCTTTATTAAAGTAAGTAGCACCCTCTCTCACATCTCTCTTTCCTAAAAATTTGTTTGTTGTATATGATTAAACGAGTGAAATAAATGGGATAAGTGAAATAAATGGGATAAAGAAATAAGTGGTTGAACAACTCAACTAAACGCAAACTTGAATATTGTTATGACAA
>MKEJ01085764.1:0-17301 GCA_001753735.1 Embelia ribes | reverse complement strand
TGACCCAAAATTTTCTAACATAAATCTCTTTTAATAATTAGGAGTGTTGATAGAAATTCTTGTCCTCGTGAGCGAATAGGCTGAAAAAGCAGTTGTCTGAACGATTTGCTATGAACGATCTTGGAAAGGCTAAACAGATCCTTGGTATTAGAATTAGTCGAGATAAGATGGTAGGGAAGTTGTATCTATCGCAAGATGATTATATCGGAAAGGTTCTAAAAAGATTCAGTATGCAATATGCTAAGCTAGTTGGCACTCTTTTGGGTAATCAATTTAAAGTATTAAAAGGCAATCACTTAGTATTGATTCAGAGCGTGCCTATATGAAAAAGATTCCCTACGCTTCAGCAATTAGCAGTATTAGATATGTTATGGAATGCACAAGGCCAGATATTGCACATGCAATGGGAGTTGTGATTAAGTGTATGAGCAATCTAGGAAAATATCATTGGGAAGCTATGAAATGTATTCTTAGATATTTGCAGTGTACCACAGAAAGGGTTTTGTATTTTGAAGGTAAAGATTTCGAATTGCGAGGTTTTGTTGATTCCAACTTGGCAGGTGATCTTGAAAAGAGAAATAGTACTACAGGGTACGTATTTATTTTGGGTGGTACGTCTATCTCTTGGGCTTATAAGTTGCAAAAAATTGTGGCTTTGTCTACTACAGAAGTGGAATATGTAGCAGTGGCTGAAACTAGTAAAGAGATGGTATGGTTGTAAAATTTCTAGTTTAAATTGGGAAAAGTGTGAAAGGATAGTATTCTCTATGACAATAGTCAGAGTCATAGTTGCCGAATTTGGAAGCAGAAGCGGGAATAGTCAGGAGAAACGAAAGCGGAAAACGCAGTTAAAAATATAAAAAAAATGGAAAACGTAGAAAACTTATTTAGTCTAATATTGATTTTCAGATACGATAAGTGTGGGAAATATAGAGAAAACTTATATGATTTTTTAATCTAATATTGAAAAATATTTTTCAAATTTATAAATACTCGTTATACGTAGACTTTTATACTTATATTTAATAGTTTTTATAAACTTATTACTTATAATTTAAAAGAATATACATTAAAAAAATTATTTTAGCATAAAAGTACTAAAAATATTATATTTCAATATGTTTTAATTAATTTTTATTTAATTTTTTTGAATATGAACTCGTCAAATTTTCTATAAGTTTTTTACTAGTATCAGTAATGTTTCCTAGTTGTTTTCTCTGCATTTCATATGTGTATCATTTAAGTCTCTGAAACATTTCCTACGTATTTTCGAGAAGTTTCCTATGCATGTCCAAAACGTTTCCTACGTGTTCTCCTTCAAAAAAATTTAGCATTTTACCTTGGTACTGGAAACCGGTATTTTTGATAATTATGGTCAGAATGCTATTTATTTAGCTAAAACTTCAACTTTTCATTCAAGAATGAAGAACATTGAGTTGAAGTACCATTACATTCGTGAGCTCTTAGAGAAGATGGTATTACAACTTGTGAATATTAAAGAAAGTGAGAATCTCCTTACTAAGATAGTGACCTTAGATAAGCTGAAACTATGCATGGCTTCAACTAGCCTTGAAGTTTCAGGTTTCAAGAATTGATGCCTATTACTGGTATGAGTAGATCATAGTTGAGAAGATAGAGCATAAGATTGTGCAAGAGTTCAGTCTCCAAATGGGAGATTGTTGATATTGTGGAATCTGAAGATAGTTGTGGAACTGAAATTTGGCTAAGTGCTAGAACCAGTTGGGACACCCCCATTAGTTCAGCTGGGGAGGCCCTTATAGCCAAACAGTCCTCTCAGTATAGCTAGAAAGATCTCAGGTCTAACCAACCGGAGGTAGTACCAAATGACATGTTTTCGAATATTTGATATTAGAAAAATATGAAAAGAGATCAAATATTTTCCATCTTATTTTAACATACCAATAAGCATTTATTTAGGATGAAAAGCCTAGTATAAATTTAACTTTTTCTTTAATCCTACTAATGCTAACATATGTGTGTACCAATTGAGTGCATTTATTTAGGATGAAAAGCCTAGTATAAATTTAACTTTTTCTTTAATCCTACTAATGCTAACATATGTGTGTACCAATTGAGTGCAATTATGAGATAGTGGTGCAAAAGAGAGAGAGACAAAGAAAAATATTGTGTACCCTTATATCTCTCACGTAGTGAAACACTCCTCGTTTGGATGCCCCTAGACGTAGTCAGATTAACAAACTGGGTCAACAAATTTTTGCATATTCTTCATTTTGTTATTTGATTTTTCATATTAGTCGATAATTCTATAACATCAAATTGAACTCGTAAAACATTCATACCCTGCTCAATCCAATTACATAAGATACAGTTAAAATTTGCACATAATTTGGATAAGAAAAAATAACCTTTTAAATTTTGAATTGAGTAGAAATAACCAATTCTGCCCTTATCATATTTTATCTTATTATTTCTCCTCATGATTATGAAGTGTAATTGTGACAATTTACTTAACAATATGATGATTAAACATTCTAAATAAGGAAATGATCAATCTTTTCTGAAAATCCAAAAAACAAAATGTATCAATTCCTTATGGATGTGAGAGGGTATTAATATGTTTACATACCTATTGTTTAAGTTTTTCAAAGTTTCTTAGAGTTGGTAGGAAATAGTGAAAATAGGTGTTATTTAACAAAATATCTTCAACACTTACTCAACCATATGAAGAATATACTACAATTTAACTTACAAAAGAAAGTTATTGTAAATGTTAAAAGTGTGAGATATTAAATTTTCCTATTTAAGTTCACATTTATTTAACTAACTTAAACTGTTTTTCACTTCCGTTGCACAAAATTAAAAACAAAAGCCAAGTAAATAAACGTGAAAGGGATAATTGCACTTTAGCCCCCCATTTATCTAAAGTTTCACAATGCCACTCCGAAACAAATTGAAATTGCCTGAAAAAGTCTGGCAGGGACTGCACTAAAACCACAATAATCGTCATCCAATTCATTAATTATAAGAATTTGGAATTGGATAAATGAAATTAAAATCAGATATCGTATGGGGCACACCAAAAGAATGTTTCCCATATTTAACTATGATGATGCAATTTTAACAAGGAAATAGGACATAATTTGATAAAGAATTTAAATTTGATATATTAGTTAAGTTTAAATTTAACTAAGATTTTGCTATTCAGTTATTCCCATGTTAAAACCAAAATTCCCAATAAGTTATCAAATTAGCATGGTAGAAGTATAAGAGTACATATGCTAAATATAAGTGCTAAAATGAGAAATCATATAAAATGTGGGGAGAAAAATACAAATATAAAAAACTTCAAAGGAAAACAAAAACTAGAACCTTTCTCCCTAACAAGTAACAACTATTTCATCAACTCCATTGGCCTTATAGTTGTAGGGGTGATCTTGATGACAAGCCCTGGGAAAACATCGTCCGGATCGTGAATGTGCGGATTCTTTTCGACAATAAAAGGATCGCCACACTTGTCGCTGATTGTGTGGAGGGTCTCTCCTTCACGAACCACGTATATCTCGTCACAAGGCCGGTTGAAGAACCGGTTCCCTCTCACCGGAGCCGGTTCATCCAAATGCATATATTCCTCTTGGATCGAGGCGAATAAAACAAGCATTATTAGGACGATTGCGCAATAGCATGTGGTCATATCGGCAAGGGCAATGGAGACTTTGATGGATTTAGGTGTGTACGAGTAGTAAGCCATTTCTAGGTGTGAGACGTGTTTGTGCAATTGTGTGTGTATATATGTATATATATATATATATATAGGTGGGGGTGGTACGTGAGTTGAGGTGGTTAGTGTTTTCGTGGGCTTCTTGTAGGTGACGTGGAGTTGAAGTTGGTTTTAATTAAACGTCAAAACAAGTGGGGTTATTATTCACAATGGTCCCCATAAGTTTAATATAATTTCTTTTTATCCCCAAAATTTGAAAATCTGTCATGGTTGGTTCCTATCGTAACCGTAATGTCATTCTAAATCATGCGTTGATCCAACGTGGTCTACTAGAAGTAAAATATTGTTTCATAATCACTTATATCTATATATTCTCCTACTTTGACCACTCTAGAATCTTCAATCCTAAGAAAACACCATAAAATAATCAAATTGGTTAATTTTCTCAAATTTTAGGAGTGTGAGTGTCTGAATTAATTGGAACTATGGGGACCAAGTAATATTTTGGTCCAAAATTGGGGACCACTAATGTAGTTTACAACTAGAAGTAGTTTTTAAACTTCAAAACAGGTGCAACAAAAGCAATTACATTTGGCTCTCAAAGTCTTACGTGTACTTTTTGACCAATTGATCAACTGAGCTATGAGAGAAATTAACGACTCCTCTATTGTTTTTAATTTCTTATAGGAGACTCCTTTATTGTATTATTTGCGGATTATGTTTTTGGTGACCTTTACAATTTTTTATAAAATGGGTGGAAAAAAAAAGAGAGAAAACCTTGGTGTTTCAAGGGATGTGACTGCAATTGTTTATAAATTTCCAAACCATTTATAAATTTTTGTCATATCATTCTATATAAAAATATATACACTTTTGGACTTGAATTCATAAATTTCATAAATTGAGGTTTATGTTTATAATTAAAAAATTGATATTAGTAGCAACAGCAGCTATTAAGACGTTTGTACTTGAAAAGTAAGTACTTGATAGGTTTAACAAACATAAATATTTACTTCCGGGACCAATTTTCTAAAGGCGCTTTGCTAAAGATAAATCAAAGCCTTTGAATGAAAAAATTAAATGCTAGATTAAAAGTATTTTTTTCATTACATTTCATGCGAAATCCATTATTTTATTTTTTGGGATTTAATTTTTTTTATGCAATGGCCAGTATATATTTTTAGCAGTTGTCTTAATAAAGTCACTTGTCCCCGACTTTCGTCTAACTTGAAAGAAGGGCAAAGGGAAAAAAATGTACCAAAATAGGCCTAAAAAATCTGTAACCCGATATAGCTTAGGACCCACTTTAAAAGATGCGTGATTAAGGGCATATTTGGTTACTTCCGATAACAAATATTGAAAGAGAACAAAAAATTCTTGAGGTTAAAATTTAAAACTCTCTATGTGGATCGGACGGTTAGTAAATAATTGAAAGCTCATAAATAAAAATGGGTCCATTTGAGTTGAAATAAATCAGAGTCGTAACCGCATGAATTAAAACAAAAACCCTTTCCAAAAGTTGTTACATGTGACGTTATATGCATTCAAAAGTGACGTAGAAAATAATATAAAAAAACATTAATGTGCATATGCAACTGTGAAGTAAAATTGATTTGGAGTGAGATTTTATAACACAACTATTATAAAAATATTTACGCATGGTAAAGAGAGTCATTATTTTAATTTGAATTTATTTCTTTTTTCTATGTATTAATACGTTTTTACATAATTATATGTATAAAATCTCATTAATTGCTTTTTGTTGAATAATAACCCGTCACTTAATACTAAAAAGACCCATTAGTAATCAAGAGAGGGGCAATGTAATAATAACTCCATCAGTCGGACGAGTAACGTAATAACCAATAATAATATCATGATCGGATTTGAGTTTTAATGTCATATTAAATAATAGCACATTACTTACTATTAAAAAGATCCATTAGTAATTAAGAGAGAATAACATTATGTACCATGGGAATTTATGATATTTATTCGACATGGGAAGTTTAATGCTTTTCGATCCTATCAACTGTCAAATAACACATATGGAGTATCTTAAAATGTTATCGGCTTACATGTCAAGGGTCTCATTTATATTTTGTTAAGCAAATATACATTATATTTTACTAACAGCAAACTCTGTAAGGTAAAATATATAACCGCGTATTTTTATATCTTCTCCCTTTACATATTTTCATTTCCTATACTATTCTCAAACCTATTTATGTTGTTTGTGTAATTCAAGCCAGTTAGAAAAACACTTTGTTCTTAGAGATCAAGAATTAATCAAGGATGTACTTTTGAGTAATACGGAAGACGCTGATAAAATTGTTTGGAGTCAAACGTCGGATGGGAATTTTTCTGTTAAATCGGCATATCAAATAAGAAAGGGGGTTTCGGGAATGCCAGCAATCAAACGGAAGAGTGATACGTTTGAAAAAAAACTTTGGGGGCACAAGCAAAACCTAAAATTAAACATTTTATGTGGCGAGTTATAAACAATACGATTGATGTCCATCAATACTTGGCTATTAGGAAAGTTCCTAATGATCCTATTTTCACGGTTTGTGCCACGGAAGAGGAAACTAGCACTCATCTGCTTACTCGATGTGAGGTTGAAAAAATAGTTTGGAAGTTGTCACCGCTCAAAATAGATAGGCCCGAAGCTCTAAGAACTTATCTTTTCAATTGGTGGCATGGCTTGAACAAGTGGGCAGGAAATTTGGGAAAAGGAAAAAGCAATAGCTTCCATGGCTATGTATTTTTGTTGGCACATTTGGAAGGACATAAACGAATGGGTTTTTGAAAAACCAAAAACGGATCCACATCGAACTGTGGCTAGAGCAATAAAAGAATTTTATGAGTTTGTTGATACCAATCCTACCTTGATGGAGAATAAGATTTCGAAGAAATGAGACAGAGGTTATAAAATCAAAAAATCTTCATTTTGAGGTGTCTTGGCAGCTACTTAAGGAGTCGTCGCGTACTCAAATAGGGATAATTCTTTGATATTGCTTTACTTGATTGTTAAATTAGGCAAAATCTAAGTTCTTTTTTGAGTATTATGATTGTGACAAAACAGTATTTGTTATTGCCAAAAAGGCCCTAAGTTAGTTGAATCATTTCGGTGGAACGAGAATATCACTTAGTTTTCACCCATATATGTTCAGATTGTAGGTTATAAGCCATCTTCATTAATTAATAAAATATTTATTTCTTTTGGGGGAAAAAAATGGTGTGGTTTCTTTTGTCATTTAATATTTTTTTTGGTCAAGTGTTGGCACATTTTTATGGTTACACAATTTCTCAAAGGTCGGTTGTGGGCATTTAGAAGTTGATTTTCTTTTTCTAGTAGCCTTCCCCACAACCAACCCCTAAGTTGGTTTTCTTTTTTCTTGCTTGGTTGACTTCTTTTTTAATTTAAAGTTTGATGATGTGCTTTATAGTTTATAAATATTTGTTGTGCCTATCACCGTTCAATTGATAATTACAAGGTCTTTTGGAATTAGATTTATTTTTATTTTGTCAGAAGTCTTATTTTCTGTTAAAACTCGGTTTGTACATGCCCGAGTTTGATCAGAAATATTTTGCTTCTTTTGGAGATATTATTTGTTTTTGTTTAATTAATTAAATATTTAAATGAATATTATTAACCTGAATATCTTATAGAATTATTAACTACTAAACATGTACTCATTGATATATTAAATAATTACGATATTTTATAATTCTTGGTTTAATTTATATTTATAAAAGGGTAAACTTGTTAACAAAACTATATTATTCATATAAGAGGACAATTTTTTTTTTAATTACTAGGTTTGATATGAATTATATGTGTTAATGCACATAAACTAATATATATCTAATTTAAGCTATAGGGACAAATATATGAATGAAATGAGCCGAGTCGGGATTATTCAAATTTGGCTCGTTTAACTAACAAGATCTATTTTGTTGTGTATACTGGGTTCGTTTATTAAATGAACAAGCTCGATCCAAGCCTTTGACGAGCTAAGTCCAAGCTTATTCGTGAACGAATCAGTTCATTTGCATTTTTAAATAACTGGCTATACAGAACCACACCCTATTGGCACAACTGTATATATAAATATTAACATTACAAAGTTGTAAACTTGAACTAAATAACCATAAGAGGTGAACATTATTAATTTATTGCATTCGAATTACATTATCTGTTAAAATTATTAATCTTCTTTAATATTTTTTATTTATAATTTTAGAACATATTTATCGGGTTTAATTAGAGCAACTGCTAGCTAGATTAAGATCCTACTGGAACATAATTTCACACCGAAAGGGGTGAAATTATAGAGAGGGGGGTTGCGGGGACCTCGAACGAAGTAGTGTGTGTTTAGCATTACGTTGGTTTATAGATGGTACCGGACAACCACGACAAGTTGTGTTTCTAAGATATAGTGTTACGAAAGATGGAATAAGTCTTTCGTTAAAGGTGTTCCAATTGTTTCGTTGTCGATCATTTTCTCGATTTTAAATAGAGAAATGGGCGAATTCTTTCAAGTTTAAGTTTGTAATAAAATAAGATTGATCTCATAGAAATGCTATGCTGATAATCAAATAATTCAATTAGCTGGCAGTTGTAACTAGTATTGAATACCAGGTGTATGTAATTCAAGGCATATGGATTATTCAATGTAGTAGCATAAGGGCTCATACCCTTGTCAATTTTTTTTAATTAAAAATTGGATAATATTTGATTACTTAATTTTTAAGATAAATTTATTTGCTATTTTGATTTAAATAATTTTAAAATCTCAAATTAAATATATTTAATTCTTTTTTAAATAAAAATAAATTAACTTATTTATTTAAAAGAGACAGGAAACAAACCTTACTATAATATATTTGGAGGATGTAGAGGCCAATTTTCTTCAAGTCTAGGTAGTTGCTCAATCGCTTCTCTCGATAAGGTTTGACCCATGTTAATTCTTTCATAATTATTATTAACTATGGTAGGGATAATTTATAATTATTTATATTATCATCCAACACTTAAATGAGTTTTATCGTTATGGTTACATATAATGTCTCAAAAATTTCATATAATTTTTTGCGTTAATAAATGATATTGTTTACCTTTATTGATGCATTCGTAATTTCGTTAAATCTTATACGTTATTTTTTAATATTGTTGTGGAGGTTTTTGGAGGTTTATATTGTGGGTTGAAATTCTGTTTCTGCGCCTAAGTGCCGATACACAGAGAGTACCGGTACTCAGAGACTCTATACCGGTGCACAGACCCTTTATTTTGTTCAAAACTCACTGGAAACTGTCACACAAAGTTGTATATTAGTACACGGTGGGTACCAGTACACAAAGCATCTGTACCGGTACACCCAGTCAACATGAAAAAGTTGTGGGCCCTATTACGTTTTAGCTTTTAATTCAACTTTCTCTTTAATTTTTCAATTGTCCGAAAATATAAAAAGCAGGAGAGAGAGTGTGTAGGTTCTTTAAGCTCCAATTATTTTCGTCAACGATCCATCTATCTCGGGAGTTGGCTTAGAGATAAAAGGTAGATTTTTTTGGAGTCGTAAAAGCCAAAGGTATGTTTTGATCCAAATTTCGTTATCTTTTTCGTTTTCCGTAACCTTTCGGGTCTGAGAAAATAAAGTTTATATAAATATTTCTTGTATCTAATAGGTGTTTTTCTTGGCCAGATTCCAACCAATCCGAGTATAGGAGATAGGTCGAATCGGGAGGCTAATTTGGAACAGAATTGGGGGTTTGCTCGAGAAGTCTTCGGGATCATTTTATGGGCTATTCAGGTACGGCAGATTCATATTACTACTATGAATATGAGGATTTGTGTTACGTGTTTATGTATGTGATTTTGTAAATTATGGAATTTCGGGATTATGAGGTTGAAATGAGTTATATGGAGAATTTATGTTTTAAATAGAGGAATTCTATTTATGAAAATTCATACAAGTATTATCCAATTTTTAAAAAGAAATGCCTACATTGGAGTATGTTTAATTATGAGCATTCGTATATGGCATTGTATTACATTATTATGCTTGCATTCATTATTATCCGAGCATTTCATACATACATGATCATGATTCATGAGACATTGTTTTCGGAATGAAAATGTGGAGATTTTCGGGATAGAAAAGGCATGAGCATTCGTGAGTCGAATTGAGTCTTTTCTATTTCTTTTTGGGGCTAGAACAAATTTTACCAAACTAAAATAAGAGATTTTATGAGCGGTCTGACAGCTCTGAGTCAAGCCTATGAATCGAGATACGTGCATTCTCGTACTGTTTCATATGGTATATAGGGCGCTGGTAGTCCTGGCGGGGAGCCGAATCAAAGATACTAGTCTCATTTTTTGTCGAGTCTTGTTGGTTTTGCATGAGAAACCTATTTGGACTTGGAATGAGTATTGATTATGAGATATGAAAAATGAGAAATGTGGAATATGAAAAATGTGAAAATTATGAGTATGCTGAAAAACGTAAATTTTGGGAATGTGTTTGGTTTGGAAAATGGTTTATGAAAATGGTATTTAGACTTTGTTGGAGCATTCATGCGGCATATCACATAGCATTGCATATATATACATATCATGAAGCCTTTAAACATGTATTTAGAGTTTTACTATAAATTTGATCGTATTATTTTTATTTCTTTCTATACAATGTGATTATAAATGTACAAAGGCATAGGGCCATAGCAGGGAGACTTAAGCTATCGAGGAAGCGATAACATCTTTTGTTATATTTGTAGAGGCAACTAATAGGGTATGTTGTATTTGTATTCGGACCTTATTTATGTATAATTTTCATTTGGTTAGTTATGAGTACTTAGCTTGATTCACGTATGCACACGCGTTTTTATTTTTTAGCTACAGTTTTATATATATTAGCATGTGGATCACTGTGCTATGACAACTGATGTATAAGTAATCAAGTTTTGTTTATGATTATGGATGTATGTTGGTAAGGATGGCGTAGACGTGTTTTGATTTCTTTTAGTTATTATGGTTATTATTAGTATTCTTTTCTTTCTTTTCTTGTTTTTCTTTTATTACTATCAGCTCGCGACCCCATGTTCATGGCTAGAATTTGGGGCGTAACAAGTTGGTATTAGAGGTAACTTGGTTACGTAAACCTAGGTAGTTTGCAAGTGGGAAATGTGATCGGAACGAGAGTTATATGCATGTTTATTTTGGTAGTAGAGACTTGTTTGGTTAATACATGATAGTTTGATTTATACTAGCATGTTATAGTTAGTTTAACGGACTTTATTTTGTTTGTTGGTGATGTAAAGTAAGAATGTCACGCGGTAGAGATCGCAAATGTTGAGGAGGTGGACGAGGAGCTCAAAGAAGGGGTGGTCGAGCGGGAGAACATGTTGAAGAGGAAGTGCCACCTATGCATATGCGTGCTTATATGCACGAGGAGATCGAGGTTGAGATGGGGGAAGAGGAAGGCATTCCCCCTTTAGAAGACATAGTGAAGGAGAATGAGGATGAAAGTAAAGAAGAGGTTCCCAAACCTCAACTTCATGATCCGTCATATGCTCAACCGTAGCCGAAATTTGAGCATGCTGAAGAATTTCTATTTGCAGGATCCTCTAATATGTTTAGGGCCATGGAAGTGGCTATTAATCCGATGATAATAGGTGCCGGTAGAAGTGATGATAAGTGGGCTTCAATGATTTAAAAGCATTTTCGTATGATGGATCCACCCATTTTCAAAGGAGATGCCGAGCCAATAAAGGTTGAGCAGTGGTTGACGGGGGTCGAGCAAATTTTGAAGTTATCTAAATGACGAATAATGACCTTAGGATGTTAAAAATGCCATTTTATCTAAGGGGCAAAGCCGAAGAATGGTGGAAGGGTCAGAAAGAACTTCAAGGACCAGAGGACATGACTTCATTCCGGGAATTATTTTCGGAGGAATTCTTTCCGGACATGGAACGAGAAAGGAAACGGGTGCACTTAACAAATCTAGTGCAAAAAGTCACGATCACGATAGTTTAGCAATATCAAATGGTATTACAAGTCTTTTGAGGTATGTACTGGAGCTCAACGTTACTAAGAAGCTTCTATGTCGGCAGTTTGAGAAAGGTTTATGTCCTTCTATTCATATTCCAGTAGTTTTAGGCTTACACAAGTCATACAAGAGTTGTATAAGCATTACTATAATGATTGAAGAGGGTATACTCACTAAGCAACGTATTAAGGGTACTCGTTCTTCGAAGCCTTTGGGGCAATCATTGGGTTTGACGGTTCGAGACTCTGGAACGAGTTTGATCAATTAGGGTGGCTATGGTAGTGGCAACCATGGGGGTGGTTCGAACATTGGTGGTAGTGGCGATAGGAAAAGTTCTTGGGAGGCCTTTACTTCATTTTCTTGAAATTGATCTTCTTCGAATCGGTCAGCACATTCAGGATCGGTAGTTCGAGGCCTGGAGTGTTATTCTTGTGACCAACCAGGTCATATATCTCGAGATTGTTCGTTGCCTCAGAGCTGTCATCTCTATGGCATGGAAGGACACACTACAAGAATTAGTAGAATTGGCATCAAAAGTTAGCCATAAAAATTAATTTTGTTGCCAAGCAGTTACTTTTTGGCACAATATTACACTTTGAAGCTAATGGTTGGATTGTCGGCGACAAATTATTTATTTTGTTGCCAAATAATGTGGCGCCAAATTTCTCCGTCAGTATTCGCATCAAAACATTGTTGATGCAGAATATTTAAAATATTAATTACTTTTATTTAAAATTTAAAATTTTTATTTCTCAATAAATAATGAATGGCCATTAGTTTATTTTAGAATATTCATTTTTTTTTTGCCAAAAAAATATTTAGTTATTGTAAATTATTATACTTAATCTTTTTAAAAAAATCATTTTTAAAGAGATTACAAGGCACTTGCAAATCACTTATCAAGAAAGTGATCTTTAAATNNCATATATGCCATTAAATGTATATGTATATATGTTACATGGGGGGACATAAAGCTTGATGTGCCATCAAATATATGTGCATACATGTATGAGAAAAAAAGCCAAAAACACCACATAAAGAGAATATGTATATATCTATATATAAAAACCCAAACAAATTCAGAGGGCAAGCACAAAAACCGAACACCACCAAAAACAGAACAACGGCAATCAACCCCCCTATCCACGCCCCTACTTCTCCGCGTGACGAAAGAATAGCAGCCTACCCATGCAGCTCCCCACCCCGGTGACCACACTGTCCCTCTGCGGCACCTTTAATCACTCCCCTCTCTCTCTCTCCGTGTGTGTCTTTCAAATTTGTACTTGAATTTGTGCTTATTTTGATTTCGCTATTTGATTTGCTTGTTGGATTTCAATTTTTATATATTTGATTCGCTTGTTGAATTAAGATTTGTACATATGTATATGCAAATTTGTTTTAAGCATGAGTTATTTGCAATCAATTTTTTTTATTTTACTATTTCTGCAAACATATATTTGCAAATAAAACTAAGCTGAAATTTGATCTTTTGAGCAAAAATTTATGTCTTTGGGTTCCGAATTAATTTGAAAGATTCTAATCAAGGATTGATGGGATCGTTTGTCCTCATACACGTATGGGTTTAGGAAAAAAAAAATTCATCTTGCTAAAGGTGGGTTGAGAATTTTATGTATCTACAATTATTAACTTCTCTGATTTATTAATAGCAGTCTTAGATGTGTTATTTAATTCTAAATTGTTCCAATTGGAACTTTTTTGTTTGATTTGATCAATGCTATAAGTTGACTTTATTTGATTTGGGTCACTCTTTATTTTCCTTAAAAATTATGTCCTTCTTTCTGTGAGTATTTTGTATAGTACTTCCTTTTATTCATGCGTATGTTAATATAAAGAGATATTGTAATTAGACAGAATACATACTTGCCCATCTTAGTTTAAATAATTTTGTTGTTAAAGTATTATAATTTTTATTTTTTAACTTTATTCCGGAGAAATCTCAAGTCATTATCAAAACAAATACCCTTGACTAAAATGAGACTATTGGATTAAATTTTTTATCATCTTGTATTATAGGATTATAATAGGCATTCGTACTTAATCTATTCAACTTTTTCTTTTGAATGGTTGAATGTTTTGTTCAGTTTAGAAATTCTTGGAAGGGATGATAATTGTTGCTAGTAATAATATGATTATGTTTACTTGTTCTTCATTTCAGTTCTTGCATATTGAGTTACTTGTTATAATTTTTAGTTTAACTATTAATATTTCAAATTTATTTCATTTAATCCCTCGACTTTGAAAGGTATTAATTTTACATGGATAAGAGTTGGATGAGTATTGGGATAAGATCCAGCAACGACTATCGTGCTGGGGTAGAGTCATTCATACAGATTGCAAGCGCAAGTGCAGATTCAAATGAATTGATTTGGTGCCCTTGTATTGATTGCAAGAATTTGGAAAAGTGTTCTATTAAACTTGTGCGATATCATTTGTGGTCAAAAGGAATAACTATTAGTTATAAAACTTGGGTGAAACATGGGGAACTTCTATCTTTTAGTCAATCTATTTTAATAGATAATTATGTGCAAGACTGTGAGACTGGCGATGATCAAGATGAAATAGGAAATAATGAAGCCGATGAGCTCGAAAAGTTGCCCGACTTATTGGAAGATTTATACACAAGCACTTTCCCAAGTTCCAAATCAGGTGAACTGCCCAATGAATGTGAGGATCATGGTTTTCGGATTTTTTTGAAGTTGTTGGATGATCCCAATATGAGGTGTATGCAGGATGCAAAAATTCTACTATCTTATTTTTTGTTCTTAAAATCTTTCATATGAAAGCACTTTACCAGTATAGTGATCGCAGTTTTAATGATTTAATGAAAGTTTTGCGACAACTTCTACCAGAATGTGATGAGAAAATGACGTGACCATTTATGTTTTGGGGTTAGGTTATAAACCTATTCATGCTTGAAAGTATGATTGTGTACGTTTATGGAAAGAGAATGCCAATTTGGATAAGTGTCCGATTTGTGATGAGTCTAAGTACAAGTAAGATGATGGAGAGTGAAAACAAATTCCTCATAACGTACTATGATATTTTCCACAAACCTCGATATTGACAAGGTTGTATGAATCTAGAAAAACAAACAGATATGCGATGGCACAAGGAAAAACATGTAGATGACGGGGTACTAAGGCATCTGGCCGATGGGAAAGAGTGGAAGAACTTTGATCGGCATTATCCTAATTTTGCAATGGAAACTCGGAATGTAAGGCTCGGACTAGCTACAGATGGGTTTAACCCTTTTGGGAACATGAGCAACGTATATGGTGTATGGCCTGTAATTGTAACTCCTTGCAACTTCCCACCATGGAAGTGTATGAAGGAGCCTTTTTGTTTTATGTCCTTACTTATTTAAGGGCCTTTAGCTTCCGGAAGAGATATTGATGTTTATCTTCAACCATTGATTGATGAGCTGAAGGAGTTATGGGAAATTGGTGTCCAAACTCACGATGCGTCAATTGGAAAGACATTCCGAATGTATGCCATAGTTATGTGGACCATTAATGACTTTCTAGCATATAGTTATATTTCAGGGTGGAGTACCAAAGGTTATTTGGTTTGTCCTGCATGTAATGTGGACTGCTCTTTGCAACTATTGATTGATAATATTTGGTATACGTGTGCTCATTGATACTTGCCTGTTAACCACCTTTGGCGAAGAAGTAAGCTTTTAATGGTCAACCTGAATTATATTTCAAGCCTGTTCAGTTGTCTAGCGAACGTATTTTAGAGCAAATAAATTCGAGGACATACAAACCTTTTTGAAAACATCCGATTACTCTGCGTCTCTCTCTCTCTCTTTCTCTATTTCTCTTTCTCGCTCCACAGTTAGCATCATCAACAGGTAACAATTGATTTAGCTCCTACATTAATTTTTATTTGATTAATTGATGCGTTTAATTTATAAATCTGCCTAATTAGATGTGGTATACTCAATTTTAGGGTATGCTTTTGATTAATCTATGCTTAATTTTTATGGGTATGCTTTTGATTAGATGGGGTATGCTTTTGATCAATCACTGCTTAATTTATTAGTATGCTATTTAAATCACTGTCAAAACCAAATTTTTTAAAAAGTTGATCATGGACTTGTGATAACTAGAATTGATTATAATTTGTGCACTCATGATCTTGTACCCAATTGTACAAATATGAGGATCACGCTCCAGAAAAAAACCTACTGTAGAGTTTAGGCATCAGTTTTAGTTTGGTCTACAAAATAACATATTTATTAGTATGCTATTTAAATTAGTGATATTTAAAATGCTTGATTTATAAATTAAGTTATTTTTTTTTAAGCACGTGGAACAACTTTTCTACATGTGAAAGATACATAATTTTTTTTAAGCATGTGGAACAATTTTTAAAGCGTGAGGAACAACTTTTCTACATGTGAAAGAACAACTTTTGTTGAATTTTTGTAAAATTTTCTGTCCATTACATACAAAAATTGGCTCCTTTAAGAAACATGCTGCACTTTGAAGATTTATCTCAATTTCTTTGCAGCATTTGGCTTTTTGTTAATTGATTTTTCTTATCCTTTGTGTTTGTTTACTTATTGGCTAACAATTTTAGTCCGCTCTTAAATTGGTATATTCTCTAGGCTTGATTGGCTTATCTTATTAAGTTACTTATGCAAGACTATCAACATAAGCTTGTAGACGTCTTTGATTTGATTTTGATAAACTTTTGGTTTGAATGCAAGACTGTCTCCACAAGCAGCTTCATAGTTATCTATAAAAAGGCAATGCATAAGATAGGGATGGATACGCTGTGTATGTCCATTTGCATTGAACTTTAAATTTGCATTGAAGTATGAAGTCTTAATTTTAAAACATAATAAACGTCACTATTACTTTTGTAAATTGTATAAAAGTCTTAATTTAAGTCTTATCTAATAATATCTTTTTTTAACATTGCTAAGGTAATATGGTGTCATATGCGCAATCCTCAAAAGATCAAATTGTATAGGGTATAACCAAAGGAAAATGTACTTATAAGATATACAACCGAACTAAAACCAGGCTAAAAGTTGCTATTGATGCAGATTGTAAAAACTTGTTGAGATAAACGCCTCTAAGGTGGTTAATGAGTTTACTAATCATGTTAAGGCGGATACCCCTGTTGAAAGAGTTAAAGGTTGGAAAGAAATTAATCAGAGTATAAAAGATAGCATCATTAAATCCATACTAGTAATTCTATTTTAACTTTAGTTAGATTCATTTATTATGCAAATATGCATTTAGTAACTAATAAAAGCCTCTATTTTATATAGATAAAATTTGAAATAGAGGGTTATGACGTTGATAAAGATTTTGATAAGATTATTAATAATGTTATTAATAAAACATGCCAAGATGCATATAGAAATTGGAAATCAAAAGCAAAAGGGCATTATCTTCAGACGCTCGCCAAAGGATTGAATCCTTATCGGCATCTGTTTCCTTCTATGGACAAAGATGATAAATATACTTATATAATTGACCATGTTTGAAATGACGAGAGGTTTAAGGTAATGAGTA
>MKEJ01085763.1:0-12268 GCA_001753735.1 Embelia ribes | reverse complement strand
ATATATCATACATGATACATATGCGCATTCGGGTTTGAGACATTGCTATACCAAATATTTTTATATTCGAATTTCGAGATGTTACCTTGTTAAGTATTCTTTATTCGAGCTTCGTTGTGGAAATTCACAATTAATTTTTTTGTACTAAATTTTTGGTTTTTTAGAATAACATTATATAATGTTATATTCATGTTTCATATAATGTTAGCCTCTTATTTATTATTTTGAAACTTGACTAACCGTATACATTTCCATTTCGTTTCTTCCTACTGGACTTTTTTTGTAGGCACGGATGAGTAGTAGGAGCTTATGGGAATGTATATAGTTGGTTATACTTTTGTAGTATTATCATTGTATAGCTATATTTTGGCACACTCTGTTGTATTCGAATGATGGCATATGCATGATCTCGATTTGTACGCAGGGCGAGAACACACATATACCTTCAATGATAATTCTTTTGTTTGGCATATAACCTCTATTGTATTATATTGTAAATATGGATGTTTACTTACTGCATTATCTATATGTATCTTTATCTGGAAATGACGCTGACTATTTTCCTTTCTTTTGTAGATAGTTTTACTTTTCAGTATTGTGTTGGCTTGTTGTAGATGTGAGTAACACCGTCATGCAGTGACGGATTAGTTATGGTGAGATTCGTTTTGTTGCATTTATTTCATTTCGTTATGTTCCTATTATTTTACAGTAATTTATCTCACATTCCGTCATATAACGCACGCCCTTAGGGTCTGGGATTCCGGGGCGTGACAAATTTCTAGTAAAACTCTAAATATGAGTTTAAATGTTCTATGATATGTATGCATATGCAATGCTATGCAATATACCACATAAATACTCCATCCAAAACCAAATTCCCTTTTTCATAAAATATTTTCCAAAACCAAACACATTTCCAAATTTCGCATTTTCATGATTTCCACATTCACCTCATTTCAAATATTCATCACATTCTCATAAATTTCACATTTCTCATATTCCTCATGTCTTTAATCAAATACTCATTCCAATCTTTTATTCAAATTTTTTCATTTTCCAAACTTATTTGCTCATTTCAGCCCAAATAGATTTCTCATGCAAAGCCAACAAGACTCGACAAAAATGGGACTATTATCTTTTATTTAGCACCCTCTAGGACTAATTACACCCTATATACCATAAGCCAAAATAAATGTTCATACGCCTCCCTCGGAAGCTGTAGCTGTCCCATATCAACCGCAAAAGAAGATACCCTGGTGAAGTTATTTAAATACCTTTTTATATTTAATTGATTGTCAATTTAGTTACAACACTTGTAACCTTGAAGTAAAACTTAAGAATTTAAATTGTTTTGTGGGTCTACTTACAGGGCTCGAAATAAAAACTAAGTATTTAAATTATTTTGGGCTCTGGCGACCCGAGCTCTATTACAAGTGCCATTTTAATTTAGGCGAACTTGAACTTGAGTTGGAGGTGCTGGCTTGCCAGCTCATGTGAGCTAAGTAAGAGTATGCCAAAACTCGGTTCGGCTCATTTACAACCCTATCGTTAAGAAAATCATCATATCAAAGCTACAGAGCCTTCAAAACTAGTTTGTTGAATATATAATAATAAATAATATAATGTATATTTCCCTAAAAGCTTAACCATTTATGAGAGATGATTGCATACATTCTAATATAAGATCAGAGCTAAACTGGCTTGTTTAAAAAATTGTTAATTAGTTGCTAATTGTTGATTTGATTCTATCCGCATATCTGCACTTACTGGGCATTCGGGTTTGATATATACCCAAGTAAGGGGGAGTGTTAAAGTATATCCCACATCGACAATTAAATGATACAATAAATTATTTATATTGAATTCCGTTCATTTTTACTATTAGGCCTTAATATGATATCAGAATAGAAAAAGGTCCAGGATTCAAATCTCATGGTTATCCAATTAAAGTTGAAATACACTTGTTTAGCTTAGAAAATATGTCATAAGTGAGAAGATGTGTTAAATATAATAATAAATAATATAATGCGCACATCTTAAACAGTTTAAACTTTTAGGTGAGATGATTCTATACATTCTAACATAATTTTATCTACAGGTTAGTTTTGTGATTATAAATTTCTGTTTGATCACTTCAATTCTATGTCAATTAACTTTATTTTCACTCAATAGCATAAATGCGAAGTTAATACTCCGACACTAAACATGCTGGTAGTATGACAAGATTGATTGGGCAAACAAAGTTGGTTTGATCTCCGTGTTGGTGGAGGAGGTAATGGGTTACAGGCTACTAACAAGTGTTTACTTGTTTCTCATCAGGCCATTCGTCTTCCAACTTGCGGCATAGCTCAATGAAAACTCTTTGCCATGTTCGTTGAAGGCTGGGTCTGAAAGAATTTAATGAAAAGAATACATAGTAGCATTGATTTTCCGACAAGTTGGTAAACATTAGCCATGGCTCACTAACATGTTCAGTCAATACGATCAGGAGGAAGCTCAACATTAACACCTCCATAATGTATGATACTTGTAAGTTTTAAGCCTATTCCCACTGGTGTAAAAGAATATTGCTTCAGCATACTTTGAATTACAAAAATTTACTGTTCCTATTAATTACGGCTGTAAGTTCATCAACTCATACAGTTTTGACAATACGCCTTCGCACAGGAACACTTTGAAGTAACCCTGTGTCTTGCATGGGGCCTCATTACTAGTCATACACAAATAAAGAGGCTTTAAAATGGTAGCTGTCTCTACATGCTTCACAAATTATCACAAACAAAGCTAGTTGTTTGTGAAGAAAAAACCAAATTAATCCTGAATTTTCACACAATATGAATACATTTATGCGGTCTTTACTACGATGGCGAAGTTGATTTTCCTCAACCAGAATATGCCAAAATATAGTTCGATGAAAATTGGTGTGCAATAATTTATTTGCTCAGAATAATTTTTGAAGCGTCTCAAATTCTAATTGGTAAAAGATCAATGAACCAAAAAATAAAATCAAAAAAGAAAATTATAACCTTTGATACTATAAAGTAAAACTTTCAAAAATCATGCTGGGACAAAAAAAAGACTCATTAAAAGATGATTAACTAAAGGCACTGCAATTTTATGTTTATAGCCAGTCAAGCCCTTAGTCATGCATTTCCGGCCATAACCCAAGTGATCGATTGAAGCCCATGAATGGCTGGCTTCCCCTAAAAGGTAACCTGGACTAGTTTAGTACAAATCCACAAGATAATAGCAATTACAAGAAATTGATTTCTGTTTAAAGTTCAACCAATTAACTTAGTGTATTAAATCATTTTTTATAGTAATTTGTAACAATAATTTGTGCTTTCGCGCTAAAAACACGAGTCTAAATTCTTTATGTGCTTCGTATATGCCCATGTCCATTGAGTTGACTTTATCTTGCAGGTTATGGCATTATATCATTATGATTTTTTATGCTCTTATTCATCAGCAGAGTAGTTGAATTGTGATCTTTTGTTAGAGTTCAAAATCCGAGATTACCTCGCTCATGGTGTGCATCACCGAATTTGTATTGGTGCTGGTGCAAAACCGACTAACTTATCTCTGAACACGGTGAAGAGATAACCTCTCTTTTCATTAATTCAATTCTTCAATATTGAGAATAAGCACCCTTCAAATAAACAAACTAGAAGATATAAAAACGACAAATAGAAAGCAATAACCTAGTCTATGTAACTCAAAAATATATAACCAAACAACTTACGAAATAAAATCATTATTCCATCATAATAAATGTTAACAATTGGAAAAGATAATAATAAACAAAATTATTGATAGAATAGTTTGTAACCAAAGTTCTATTCTATGGTAGGTAACAAATGTGCATATATTAAAGATCTGCATGTACTGTAGTCCCTTGACTATTCTACGTGTATTATTGGTGTCAAGGGCAATAAACCTAACCACACTGGCCATGCTGACTCCGAAGATTAGGCCAACCATGTTAGACAAGAGCAAAACCAACACCACCAAATCTTAAATTAAAACAATTTACACTTAATTAAAATGCCTTACTGAGGCTTAAACCTCTCATATCCTTATTTGGTATGAAACAATCACCTAAATGAGAAAACTTGGAGAAATAGGCATGACTAAAACTGCATATCAACGTCAATCGTATGCTATAAATTCTCTCCAACCCCCTCGACATACTAAGCAAAGATGACGAAAAAGGAATTATCACTATTTGTCTTTATTGTTTTAGGCATGGTAAATGTGGCGCAGAGCGCTTCGCTAGTCACTTATATTTTCGGAGATTCATTGGCAGAAGTTGGGAACAACAATTATCTGTCCCTCTCTCTTGCAAGATCAAACTATCCATACTACGGGATCGACTATCCTGGGGGAAAAGCCACTGGAAGATTCACAAATGGAAAAACTCTTGGTGATATAATATGTAATGTCCCAAACTTTTGATTACTCTTCTTGTTTTAGTCTTTGATTTGGTAAATTAAATTATTAATTTTTTTGGGGGGGTAAAATTGGCAGCTGAAAAATTAGGGATGCAACCGCCACCTGCTTATCTTTCTTTGGCTCCTAATTCGGATGCAATACTTGAAGGGGTAAATTTTGCATCGGGTGGAGCTGGAATTCTCAATGACACGGGGACTTATTTTGTGATTACTCTTCCTTTCTTTTTCTTTTTTTTGTTTTTCCTTCCTGTTTTCCACATAAATATTTGGTGACTCGTAAGATGAATCTTTTACCATCTCTTTATTCTGTGTCTACTTCTGTAATTTAGATTCAGAGGTTGTCATTCGACGATCAAATAAACTTATTTAACAAGACAAAAGACGTGATGAAGGCGAAAATTGGGGATGCAGCTGCAGAAAAACTAACCAATGAGGCCATGTACTTTATTGGAATTGGTATATTCCTCGATCCTCAATTAATTAACTATTTGCAATTCTTTTTTCAAGTTTTTTTTTTTTTTTTTTTGCCTGCATATATGATATTGCTGTTTAAAAAGAGAGAATATTTAATGCGCAGTATAGGTTTTGAAACCATGTTCATGCTAATGAAAGCAAACTTTCTTCCCTGACCCTTTGGTGCAAGGAATCAATTGGGAAAGTGTAAAAAATAAGAAAATTTATTCAGCAAACAATCATGGATGTAAAAAAAAAAAAAAAATTATTATTATTTTCTGTTATTTTCCAATAAGAAATACTTTTACCATACATAGAAATGAAATATGAGTTCATTCAAGCCACTTGTTTGTGTTTTTCTTTTGCAGGTAGCAATGACTATGTTAACAACTTCTTGCAACCTTTTTTGCCTGACAGCCAACAATATACACATGATGAATTTGTGTTAGTCTTACTCGGAATCTTGGAGCAACAATTTGTGGTATGAGATATGCCATGTATCAGTTTAAGCGCATGCGGCTAGGTTTTTTTCAAGCCAGTTAGGCCCAAACGCGTGTGTTACCTTAAACTGATGCTCGTTGACTTTGGTACTCTTTGCAATAATTAGCCTTTTTGTAAATTTGACAAAAATTTTGGGTCGCCTCTACTTGTTTATAGGTAAGCTATCCATTAAGAGCATGGCTCAAGACATATTCCTTTTGTCATTGATTTTAGAATTCTCTTAGTGCAATGTTGATGCTTACAAAATATATAAGATTGCGACAGACTTGTGAGCCCACCATTAAGAGCATGGATATAAAACCGGATCGTTTGCCAAAGAACCAAGCTACGAGTTCATTTTATAATTGTGTTAGTCAACGAGTTGACCTATGTTTGAGCAAAATCAATTTTCTTGGGCATATCTTTTAACACCCCGATGGTTTTACGTTTCGGTTTATACCATTAATATATGTTCGTTCCTTTTCTAGGTACATCATAGAGTTACAATATGTATGGGTAGATAATCAAATTCAAGGCTTTATGGAACAAAGTGGATTCTGCAGGGAAAAGTCAACAATCGAATATTAGAAGTGCTAAACTTTGTACATATTATTATTTTGTGCTGAAAAAAATATTTTGTCGAGAGGAGAGGGCAAAAGCCATACCATATATATATATATATATTGGCTACATCCCTGGAATTATGGCCCACTAATTTATTTCATTTATTTCAAATTACTTACATTTTTACATTCAAAAGTTGACAAAATTTGTGTAAAACTTTATGCATATTTGGTTTTTACTGTGTGACAGAGGCTCTACCAACTGGGGGCAAGAAAGATAGTTTTTCATGGGCTTGGTCCCCTAGGTTGTATCCCTTCTCAAAGGGTGAAATCCAACCAAAAGGGAAAATGCTTGAAGCAAGTGAATGAGTGGGTTTCGGATTTCAACTCCAAAGTACAAAATTTGACTGCCAAATTGAATAAACACCTTCCAAATGCCCAGATGAAGTTTGCAGATACATATCAAGATGTCTTGGACCTAATTGAGAACCCTCAGTCATATGGTAAATTTATATAACTACCTCCCCATATTTGTACATTATAATCCATTAATTTATTAAGGACCAGGAGAATTGCCAATATGTTTAACATGCAACCCTGATTTTGTCAATACTAAATAAAAAAAAAATTATGTAATATCGACAAAATCTGGGCCATAAATTTTTTTGTGCAGTTGGATGTCTCACTTTTGCGTTGGGACAATCTATTTCTTTACCTTTTCAATTTTAAAAATAAACTTTGGCACTGGATCAAATGCATGTAGGTTCAAAGTGATGGACAGAAAGTGCATAATTGGGTAGGTTATGCAACTAGATATTCATATTATATACATTATTCCGTAAGGATAACTATGAGTTGAGCTTTTAACTAGTAGCTTGAGCTCAATTTCAGTATTAAACTAGAGCTCGACCAAGTACCATAGAAGTCAAGTTTGATTATGCTTTCATACTTAACTCAAGTTCGAGTATCAAGATAGTAGGCTCATGTGCACTCACGAATAATTTAAGTCCAGATATACAAGTATACTCGAGTAAAATTTGACTCTTCATATTTTCAGCCAAGTTGAGTTCGAGTAGTGTTAATTTGAGTTGAGTCAAGCTCAAGTGTGGCTAATATTCGGTTTGACTCAGCTTGTTGCCACCCGCAATATTTAGTTGACAATGAAAGAATTTATGAGTTATCATTAATTACATTAATGGTCCCCATAGTTTTAATCAAAATTCTTGTTGGTCATATTATAGAGGAAGATTCTTCAAAAATGTTAAAAATCATATTTTTGTTATCCTTATGTAGTTTATTTAGTCGTGAATTACCATTTTAACGTTTATTTCTTTTGTTAGCCTCCTTTGAGCGTAGTCAGGTTTCACATTAAGAAAAAGATTATAGCAGCCGATCACCAACTTTTAAAATTAGAGGACCAAACTTGTCACTTTTCATACCTCTAATTCTAATTGAAACTTTGAGAAAATTTAGACCATATATTATTTTGGTCAAACTTATTGGGACCATTGATTAATACAAGCATTGGGATTTTATAGATATAAGTATATAGAATTTTTTTTTATATATTATCATTCAGAATACGACATATATTAATTTTGTAGATCCATGCTCATAAAAACATCATCTTGATATCTACACAAATTCAATATGTCGCATATTTGTATGTATAAAATCTCATTTCTTATCTAATTAATATGTCATGGTAACGATGCCAATGCTAGAATTTTGTATGTGTAGGATTTAAGATTGGAAATAGTTCTTGCTGCAATGTGGACACACAGCTCGGAGGCCTGTGCTTGCCTAACTCAAAATTATGCAAAAATCGGACTGACTACGTTTTTTGGGATGCATTTCATCCGTCCGAAGCAGCTAATTATATTCTTGCAGAGAAATTTTTCTCCGGTCTTTTTCCCAATAACAGCAGTACTACTAATTCAACATCTCCAGGAGGGCCCTCTCATTGAGTAAACTTTCGGAGAAAAAGAAATGTAAATTGATTTCAAGAAGAACTAGTTATTCCAACCAAATTGTATACCCTCCAAAGTTGTTAAAGAAATCTTTTCTTTTTTGTATGAATGAAAAGTTGGAGTAATCGAGGTTTATGCAAAAACTAATTGTGTTGGTTACCAATACCCGACATATATTATTTTAAGAAAAAGAATTCATTCAACAACAGTTGAGCATTCCCTTCTTTCTCAAGATTCCTTTTTTTTTTTTTAAACAAATTAAATCTCTATTTCTCTCTCTTCTAAAATATCAATTTTATAATTTGCTCACAACAATATTACTCAACAAAATCACATAAAATACTATATTATCATGATATATTTATACTTTTAAAGAATCAGCTACCCAGCTAACTTTCGTAATTATCCAAGGAGGGAGGGTACAACAATAGTGGGAGAGAAATATAATTAACAAAAGAAAAAAAAAATTATTAGAAAGCAGAAAAAGTAGATTTTTGGCCTAAAAATTCACTCTAGCAATTCATTGGCCTTTTTTAAATCATTTTTTGAAAAGGAAATATTGCAGATATAGTTTCTAGAAATAAAAATGAAATTCACTGTAAAATCATTGGTGAGAATTCTTGTCACATCCTGGATCCCGAGTGATCCAGAATGTGAGCTAATGCGACACATCTCCATAACAATTACTTAAAAAGCTCTAGATTTCATCACAAATTTCATCCAATTTAGAATATAAAGGTTTTACAAATAGATAACTACTTACTACAGTGAATGAAGTGGAACTTCACCAAGTAAAGGCAATAATTGAAAGTATACTCCAACATTTATTTAGATCTTATCTGAAATTACAACAGTCCAACATAATACTGATACTAAACTAATAATGTTCCGACTAATAAGGTCGTGACCATACCCACCAAGCGCCTGCACCCCGCCTCGCTCTCATCTCTTAAGTTCGAACACCCGAGCTTCCTCCTTGTGTGAGGATGGATGACACTTGTACCTCTATTTGCTAGTTTTAAAACAAAGAAACATAGCAGATAATTGGAGAATTTCCTTAGTAAAAGTAGCACTCTTGTTAATTAAGCTAGTTAAAAACAATATTTATAAAAGGAAAATCACAATTCTAAAACATGATTAGAAGTCTCATAGTGTAACATCCCGGAAAGTTTGAATGAAATTTTCTTTTGATAAATAATATTGTTAATAAATTTAATCGTATTATTTGTTAAACTTAGCATAATTGGTTTAAAGTAGTTGAATTGGTTTTATTTGGTTTCATTCGGTTGTATACTTGGTTGCATTCAATTGCATTGGGGTTCCATTTGGTTGCATTTGGCTTTGTTTGGTTGCATTTAAATGCTAAAGGTTGGATTTCAAGTGAATCGGATATATACATGGTTTGTATGTATAAAAGTGAAGGGTTAAAAGTCAATAATAGTGGTTGTGAGGTAGTATCCAAGGCTGTCCAATCAGAAAATGACCCGTGTCTATATTTTTGAACCAAAGCTTGGACAAATTTGTACTGTCCGAAGGGTGTCTAGCGTTGGACAGGCTATGGGTAAGCCCACTTCGAGGTTCCGGACAATTTAGCGTGGTCAAATGTACTGTACAAGATTTGGCCTTATCTCTTTGATTTCTTTATGCTTTATATCACTTTACACTTTTCATACATGGACATGTAAAGAGAAGGGGTAAGGGTGATCTAGAAATCTCATTCTTCTCGCCTTGGTTTCATGTAGCAGGGTGTTTAGGTGGCGATAAAAAGTATATATTCGGATTCCTTAGTACGAGATCTACATTTGGAGGTAAGTCTCATCTTCTATCTTGCCCGTTTGCTATTCTTTAGTTCCATGCCTTCAAAGCACGTAGAAACAAATTAGTAGATCTTATTCTTTAGCTTGCCGGGATTATTTTCTTGTCTAGGTTTGACATGATTTGGAAATCGTATCTAGATTATTTCAGAGGGTTTACTAGGGACATTTTGGGGCTTTCTTTGGGAGGCTTATGGGGTTTCATAGTTGGTGTTTAAGGTACAATAGATTAATAGTAATAATGTACATGTGAGCGTTTGTGTATATGTGCACATGTATGATTTGTCTACACACTAGATTTAGTTTTATAGCTTACTATTGTGTGTTATCTTTTTTTTTGGTTGGATTTGGTATATCTAATGGTATTCTTACATTTCAGAATTCATAAATAAAGGCCAACAATGGAGCATGTTCATTTATATTCGTGTTTATATCATTGACATAATGATTATCATACTAGCATGCTTATTTACAATTATTATTTGGTATTGGAATTCATACATGTGGTATGTACATTCGACATGGTGATTTGGACTAAAAGGTGAAACTTTTAAATAGAAAAAACATGTATAATTGGGGTTTCTGTTGGATATTTTTTATTTCTTTTTGGGGCTAGTGTCAACTTTTACCAACTAAAATGCGGATTTTATGAGCTTCTCGATACCTCTAAGTGGGGCCTATGAATCATGGCACATGCACCGCAGTGCTATTTCATACGAAAATTAGGGCAGTATCCCAGCGGAAAAAGACGCTAGTCCCAACGTTGATCGAGTTATTGGTCGGGATTAATTTTCAGGCTTTGAGTGAGCATTTGGTTGCTGGTATGCGGAATTGGAAACTTATATGCGGAATTTGGTTATGTGGATTTGAAACTATTCGACTATTGGTTTTCATAGTAATAGTGGCATATGAATGTATAACATGTGCATATATAACACATATCACTTAAACTCACATTTAACATGTTACTAAAAATCTGACCGTGTATTCTTTATTTTCGTATATTTGGCTCAACTGATTTATCGGTGTGAAGGTGCATGCGGACTTCGGTAGATAGCCATAGACCGTTGGGACTTATGGCTTATTTGTTATAGTTTTGTCGAGGCCATTATAGGGAAATGTATTAGATGTATTCAGTCCTTTTTATGTATAATTTTTTTATTTTCATTTTTATTTTGGGCATGTCACAAACTTGATTGCATATGCATACACCTTTGTTTTCGGTTATCTACTATTGCATATATTGGCAATGTGGATTTCTGTAGCTATTTGAACTTGATGAATATGAAATCATGCTTTGTTATTATGTATTTCATGGCAAGGATTTTGCATAGATGTATTTTGGTTTCTTTCGATCATTATCATTATTATTATTCCTTCTTCTTCTTCTTCTGTTACTATTGTCCCATGTCCCAGGTTGGCGGAAATCGGGGCGTGACACATAGTGCACCAAAGAAGCTTAGTTATATTAAGATTTTCATTACTACTTATCTCGTAATTCCATTGGTATACTACGTAAGTGCTAGATAAGTTACACTTGAAATCAAATTTCCCATTATCATATTACGTCAAGACGTTGAGAATGTGTCGTTATTACCTCTTGATAGCGTCAAGTCATGTAACTCATAATTCCAAAATACCACATACTAAAGACCACATATTCTGACATATTGGGACCCTTTGAATACTCGTTCGGAAAACACTTCGACCCAAAAAATGTATCCCATTTTGGTGGGTGCCCCTCCACATCCTGAGTCTCTTGTGAAACCTGATCAAAGATTATTACACTACAAGAAATAGCAGAATTGGCCACAAAATTTTGCCACAAAAATTAATTTTGTTGCCAAACAGTTAATTTTTTGCTACAATATTACACTTTGAAGCTAAAGGATGGTTAGTTGGTGATAAATTATTTATTTTGTTGCCAAATAATGTGGCGCCAAATTTCTCATGTTGGTGCCCTATGTTAATGATGTTTAGCAACAAATTGTCAGCATTCGCATCAAAATATTGTTGTTGCAGAACATTTATTATTTTAATTACTTTTATTTAAAATTTAAAATTTTTATTTCTCAATAAATAATGAATGGCCATTAGTTTATTTTAGAATATTCAATTTTTTGCTAAAAAAGTATTTAGTTATTGTTAAAATTATATACTTAGATTTTTAACAAATTTTATTTTGTAAGAGATTACAAGGCATTTACAGATCACTTTATATTAAGAAAGTTATTTTTGAATGAAGTGATCTATCATTTATCATTACTAACTGGGATAATCTAGTAGCAAATTTTATAAAATGTAATTTAATCTCATTTGTGATATTAAAAAAAATTAAACTAACTTTGCAAAAAATACTTAACAAGTAAAATAATAATAATAATAATTTGGTGATTGCATATATGTTCTTGCACAATCCGGAACCGATCCGAATATAGCTTAGACCAAATTGATTTCTGATGTAGGCTTGGATCAGGACCGATACAATTTTTATTTAGACAATAGGTTGAACCTGATCCAATCCAACGCAAAAATAT
>MKEJ01085760.1:0-13764 GCA_001753735.1 Embelia ribes | reverse complement strand
ACAAAAAATAACAAAATACACACACCCTGCGAATAGCGTGAGTTGCACTCTAGTAGATAAAAAAGTTGTAGGTTCCGTATGCATTTCTATGCTTATGTTATTCATATAAGCTCAGGTGATTTAAAAAAGCTTCATTCTACTAGTGGATAAAATTTTATTTTTAAATTAATAAATATGTTTCCTGGAGCTAGCATAGACATTACCCAATACTACATCAATAGTATAATTATATTCTACTTGCATTCAAAATGCAAGATTTGGTCAAGATAAAAGTTTGGTATTGACCGAGTCTTAATAGCTTCTTTTTATTGAAAACTTATAAGACAAAGGTCGGCAACTCTTTTCTTTTGGTAATACAAAGTGCATGACAAGTGGCAAGATGCATTGTCATGCATCTAAAAGTTACACAAAGAGACAAGAAAGACAAATTCAAAGGAAAGTAGGAAAATAAAAGATAAATAATATTTCTTTTAGAGGAGAGCCTTTATAAATAATTGCGAGTTCTTCATCTCAAAACACATCCAAAGAAAAGAAAAACGAAAAGCGGTGAGTAAGTAAAAAAATAGTGAGTTACAAGAATCATGGTTTTGCAAGTTAAGATGTCTGCATTAGCAATCATAATACTTATTGTGTTGGCTTTTCAAGTTGTTGTGGAAAGCAAACCCAACACTAGCATAAAAACAATTGGTTGTGATGGTGCAAACTTCAAAAAGACCGATCTTTTTGCAACTAGCCTAACTTTCATTTTGAAGGATTTGATACAAATCACACCAAAAACTAAAAGCTTAAACTATTTTAACCAGTCTCCGCGTTCATCCAATACTCTTTTTGGTCACGCTGCTTGCAGTAAGAAACTTTCTTCTTCTGAGTGCACCAAATGTCTCACAATAGCTGCAAAGAATATACAAGAGGGATGTCCCGGAGTAACTATAGCTCAAATTGTACTTGGTGATTGTAACCTCATGTACCAGACGGCCAAATTCACAACCTAAGCTGTCGATGACAAGATCTAAGAAGTGTCTCATCAAATAAGACAGTAGTCAAAATTATGGAAAGAATTTAATTAGCAAAAAAATGGCTACTTTATCATTCTCAGTTCGTGAAAATCTTATTGATTTTTGTCATTTCTTTTATAATGTGTGATGCTTTTTAATCTTTCGAATTACTAAAGATACGTGTTGTTTAATTGTTGTATGTTGGACGCCGAATTATGAATAATGAAAATGTTTTGATTAATGACATTACCTGCAATAAGGCGAGCCGAAGAGTTAAAAATGTTATTCTTTGTACTTCATATAGATATATTATCATGTGATAGTTTGAAAATTTATCTTAAAATATAAAGCAATGTGTAAGTTAGATTCACACACAAACTATGTATCCACCGTATGGAAATAATTAGTAGTGCAATAAATCTACTATTTAACAATAGAAACAGTAAATCAAGCATAATCAAACACAAGATAACAATATTATTAAAATAACCTCTAGTTGGTAAGCCTTCTTACACAGTACAAAGATAAGAACTGATTGTAAAAAGGGCTTAAGTATTTGAAATTGAAAATATGTGGGTTTAATAGAAAAGTTTTCGAAAAAAATATTTGAAATTTGAATTCAGTATAGTAGAAGTGCAATTAGAAAAAGGTTTTATAAGACACACCCTCTTCCGCCGATAGTAACTCTCTGTTACCCCCCTCCTCTCTCTCTCTCCCTCTCCCTCTCCCTCTCCCGTGTGTAACGGCCTCCTCTCCGGCGAAACAGCTGCCTGGGCCTCCAATCACCCCGCCCCACCTTCATTCCATATATATACACACACACATACACAGTCACACATACAGAGCATTGATATATATATTATACCGCAAAACAGAATTGGCAATGGAATTAGGTGATTGAGGGCTTGAATTAACACAACAAAATGACCCTAATTCACCTTAGGTAACAATTTGAGGTGGGTATTGCAAATAAAAGCTTTGAAAATTTTATTTGTTTTATTTTTTATTTTGTTTTGTTAATTTTTGCTTAAAAAATTATAGCAATTGCTTGTATAATCTAGGTATGTATGTGTTTATATAATTTTTATGATTAACTCGCATAAAAAAGTTGTGAAATTGGTTAAGCATTTAGGATTTTTAGTTTTAAAACTTAAAGGAAAACCCCTATGTTTCTGACGTTGCCTAGGGATAGAGCAAGTAAATAATGGAACATAAATATAGAAATAAATAATATTTAGTTAACACAAAGTCATAAAGGTCTTCGTGGTCTGGTGGTTAGCATGTAGAGTAATACAGGTGTGTATCTTAGGTTGAATTATTTTGTTAACACCCAAAAATGGTACATAATTATTTGGTTAAGAACAAAAACACGAAGGCTTAGTGGCTTAATGGTTTTGAAATGTTGAAGGATACTCGGGTTCGAATCCCTTCAAATGTGTTAACTCACATGTATTTTTTAAGTAACTATCTTTTATTTAAGGGCTGGTTTAGATAGTTCATATCTTAAAATATTTCTTTTAAATATATATGAGATTGAGTCTCTACCAGGCTTAGCAAGAAAATCAAAATGAATCCAAGGAATTAGGATGCACTAGTAAATGTGAAGAAGCTCGCTTTAACTAGTCCATTTTTTTTCTAGCTTGTTAGTTCTCTTGTTTCATTTCCGTAATCATTTTTCTTAAAAGTGATCGCACTTAAGCCCAAACAGTAGTTATTTCATAACAAACTTGTTTAGTTTTGAATAATTAGAAAGCTCTGTAACTTTGAATATTTTTGTGGATCATGACTTGTTTAGCGTATTTGTTACTCGGGTGTTCGTATAAATGGTTGTCACGAGTTGAAAATTCACGCATGAGTTTTATAGCCGAGTGCCTGCAGTTTCAATAGGATATTGCTTTTGGGTATTTTAATCGAAGATGATTCCTATTTCTATTGAAAAATAGTATTATTGTTTATTATATAATTTAATTTAATGTTTGCTTTTGGTATTCGGGTATAATAATTGCACTTACAACCAATTGGGAATTTCCTCCTATTTTCTTATTGTTATGCTTTGCTTTGCTTTAAAGCTGTATTGCGCATAAGTGTAACATTTTCTACCTCTTCAATTGCTCAAGTAGATGACAATCAAGTTGAAACCTTAAATTCTATAAAAATAAATAAATAAATAGCAATTCATTGGAACTCAACTAACTGTCATGATCACAAAAATCTATTATTACCTCCACCATGATTTTCTCATTTCTTCATAAAACTTTCTTTGTTCGTAAGATTACTAAGAAGCCTCTACATTCACAATGTTTCCTTTGGGCCCAATGCTGGAATAAAAGAATCCTAGTGGACAATGTTTTAATATCATATATAACCGACCAAGAAAAGGATATTGTAAAGAATGACAAAAGATTTAAGAAACCTAACGTTTCCTATGGTTCAGTTCTTTAAGATTATAATATAATAAAAACCGAGGCTGAAAATATTAAGAGAAGAAGAAAATTATCCATAAAGCTGGGGAGTCAACTGTTAAAGTTCCCCTTTACATGCATATGCAAGCCCACAATTACTTTTTCTTCATGCACCAATTTAAAATTTTGCAAAACAGGAAGGAATTGAAGACATACAGCTACTTCTTACCTTTGGGCAATTCCAGAAGTTCATTTGTTTAATTCAAATAAGAGTTTTTACACGTATTTTGTTGAGAAAGCTTATGGAATACAGCTTCAAGTTCTCAACAAGGATGACCTACATCAAAGCATTAGGTGTTCAAGTTAGAACATGAAGATTAAAAAGAAAAAGAAAAACAGAAACAGCTAAATGCCTTGACTCTATCATAGTTGGATTCCCTTCACAGCAAACAAGGGTGAGGGGTTGTTCATTCAGCAGAGTAATGGAAATCGAAACTCCTATGAAATTGAGTCCTAATAGAATAAAAAAAAAATGTGTTAAGTTGGATGTTTCTTAAATTGAATAATCATCCACTTTCCTTTCCTAAGGCATACTGATAACTTTGAAAATGAAGTGGACTAAAGACTCCGCAATAATTTTTTTACAATCCACAACTGGATATGGAAACAGATATACAAGTACAGTGTTTTAGAGAATTGAAAACAGCAAACAAAGTTGTCGCCAAGAGTTATGAATTGATAGAGCCGGAACCCTTTGATTGATGATGCGACCAGTCGTGTGTTAAGCCATTATGTGTAAGGTAAGCAATAAAGAGTGATTACAGAAGACAAACAAGAGTTAATTGTCAATGGCATTTGTTCATCCGCACCTATACATTGGTAATTTCACACAAAAGACGAGGTCCCCAACTGCATCTGCTTGTGACATCCTCTAATACTAGCTAACACGGGTGCATTTTTTCTTTTTTCTGCAAACTTATTAAAGGCTTAAGGAGGTTCTGTGGAAATCAAATTGCAATTTAATGGTTCCAAGGAAAATGAGAAAGTAACCACGTATCCACATAAGAGCAATACTAACGGATCAACTTTCCAGATCTTTGCTTAAAAAGGCCAATTAAAAAATGGATATGGTAGGGATGATGGATAAGTTCTACAATCTTCACGACCGCTAATGACAAGTGAGGCACAATAAAGTACTTTCTAGATGTTCTTCTAGTAAAAAGTAGATGAAGGTCCTGAAAGATAATGATGGGTGAAACAATCTCGCACAAAGAATTTATCTCATCAGCTACGTACACTAGATGCACATCCTGTAAATGCTTGAACTGAAAGTCATCATACAAGAAACGGAAAAAATTCACAGAGGTTTATACTAAGCAAGTTTAGATAATCCACAAAATCTTTTTGATATATATGCAAAGACAATTTACATCACTATTTTGCACATCAAAACAAACTGTACTTGTGTTTATTGACCCATTAACTTTTCAAACATTTTATGTTACCCAAAAAAAAAAAAAAAAAGATGAAAAATTATTTATCACATCACAATGTAAGAGAAAGCTTGTTAGATGTTATGGAAACAACCCCACTTCTAGATAATTCTGTACTGGTAAATATATCATTCTGTGATGGATAAGGAAATAGCCAAAAGGAACAATGGTATATAGAGATATGAGGAATCATGGACATGAGTGGAGAGGTGGGGGTCCCGAGCATAATTTAGATACTCCCCGACTCCAAGCTGTTCAAAAGGAGTGAATCAAAGTCCATTTTTAGCATAGCTTGGATTATTTTTCGAAGGCATGGCTTGGGTCATCACTATGCAGTACAAATTCACACAGCAAGTGGATAGATTTATGGCTACTGTTTCCACGACACCGCCAAGACATTTTTATTATTCAAGTGCAACTTAAACTGATCAACAAGAGGAAGCGAGGAAAAAGACAAGCCCATATTAGAATCACATTCAATAACTAAAATAACTACCATATCCTAACATTGTAGGTAAGCCATAAACATAGTTAAAATGATGCATAGATAGTACATAAGACTCGGTTTCTAGTTGAGCAATAAAACTCAAGAAACGGACACATAACATCGATCCCAATAGGCTGTCCCATTGTTCTCATGCCTAATTTCCTTGCACCTTCTTTGCTTTGTCAATCTCCAATCCCATTTTCACACCCTAAATTCTCACTATGTTCTCCCATGTCCTCAACTCAATTTTCATCATTGTCATATTCTTCTTCCTCTCCTTGTTTGTATGTCCCATCAGTTTCAACATCTTTGCTAGCTGGAGAATTATCAATTAGACAAAGCCTAAGGCAGCCATCAAGTCTCTCAGCCTGAAAATAAGAATTACAAGGAGAAACTGTGGCTGCTTTTAGGACTACTTTACCCCCTTCACGGAGAGCGGTCACTCGAACATTCTCAGGGCCACTAATCGAAGTTAATGGAGGTGGAAAATTAGTAAGTCCTGTAACTTTTTTAGTGAAGTTTTTGTACTTCAATCTCCATATTTGGCAATATTCTTCATCGGTCTTCGGAGAGAATGGGAAAGAAAATTCATCACCGCTTTCGCTCCCCAAGCTCTCGGTGCAGATCTCCAAGCTTTTAACGCTCAATATAGAAGACTTCTTAACAAGAGGGTGGACATAGACATTTTCCTCCTGGTTCGCTTGTTTATTCTTGTTGGAGAGAGAGAGTATGAAGTTCCAACAACCCACATCTCCGTTGTTCCTGTCATCAAAATTGTTGCTTGAATTCTTATTTTTGTTGTCGGATTGTACTTGGTTACAAGGATTTTCTTGATGTTCATTCTGGAATTTCAATATGAGAGGAATTTGAGGCCGTTGATTTGGTTTTGGTTGATTGATTTTGTGATTCAAACTACAAGGTTCAAAGACCAATGGCTCAAAGCATGATTGAACCCCTTGGCAAACTATTGAAGACATATTGTCAGGTCAATGGGAATAAACCAATGAAATGAAGCTAAAAGAAAAGGAAGAGTAGATTACTTGAGTTCCTATATACTGTAGTGCAAAGAATTGATATCGAATTTTGAAAAATCTCAAAAACTACGATGAAGATTTTATTGCAACCTCATTTTTTATTTTATTTGTGAGTACAAAGGGAAGTGAAGAAGTGAGTAGGGAGATGGGAATGGTGGAGAGAACATGAGAAAGAAGTGAAAGGGGTGAGAGGGTACTTATAGGTGCAACAAAGGTGCTTACGCCATAAAACGGAGCACCCAGTGGAGACTAGGAATCAAGTGGGAACTATTTTCAGGCTACTTGGATTATTAAATATTTCTGTTGTCAACACCATGGATAGTCGGCAAGTGGCAAAAATGATGAAACTCACCTCTAAAGAGTTTTAACTCTACTCAGCAGCAATTATCCCTGGGAAAAAAAATATTATGCAATGGGGTTTTCCTTGTGACTCAACATTCCATTCTGCTGTCGGACTGCTCTTACAAGGGTCAGTAACTATAACCCTGTTTGGACATTCCACAATGGAGAAAGAATCCTATAGTAATTACTTGGGAGGTCGCTGTGTAGCTCGCCCCTTTTCTCAGTGTTTGCTTTTTTAAAAAAAATATTTCCACTATTTACACCCTCTCTTTGCACTCGATATAATGAGAAATATAAGGAAACAATAATTTCGAGGGTCGTTCTACTGTTGAGGTCATAGTTTGCTTTATATAGTCTCTTTTAAGTTTTCACAGGACGCTTGTATATTTACTTGGTCGTTAATTCCAAGGCCCCAAAGATTTATTGAGGTGCTTGCAAGCTTACTAGACTTCAAGATTATCTAAGAGCAATAAGTACAAAAAGATAACACTAATTGAAAAGTAATTCAAAGCAAGATGCATGTAATATGAACTTCAAAGATAAGCACATTTATTATTTTTTCCTCGTACAGTAGAGGACTTCAAGGTTTTTTTTTGTTTTTTTTCCGAATAAATTATTTTGATTGGTTCCTATGAAACTCGTATACAATAGTGTGAGCTTTCAATGTTTTTTTTTTCATTTTGACATGACAACAAAAACAGTACTTCCACTCGAAGATATTGGAATAGATTTGCTTGCTTCAACTAAATTAAATTATTCTATGCACACTTTTTTTTATGCTATGCTATTAATTTCGTAAAGTCAAACTGATACAAATATTAAGGACTTCTAAAGGGAAGAAGAAACAAACAGAATTATTCGTGGTAAGGGTGGCAATAGGTAGAGAATCGATGTACAAATTCAAAAAAATTGATATATTTTCTTACTACAGCCAAAATAACCAGTCAAGCCTTCACCACTACGCAACCTTACTCTTCTTTGTCAAATTTGTGTGCATACACAATGAAATATTTCCTTTCTCTAACCTAGCCTATAACTTTCTGACTTTTCCTTTGAGATTCCACTGCTCCCAAGCGCCAAAACTTCTCTCCTCAATCTTGCACGCCAAACCATTCTTCAGATTCTGCTGTCCTAAGCTACATATTGAAGCCCATATACCTCCATTTTATCCGCAAGTGATAGAGTTTTAAGGTATCTCAAAACCCTAGCTTTACTCAATGAACTGATTTTTTGACTTGTACTCTGTCTAATAGATCAGACCCATCTAGATTAAGCAATATTGAGCTTTTTGTTTACAAGTGCTGTTGGGGGGAAATTGTCCAAAAACAATAATAGCCAGGTACCAAACACAAGCTGAGTTCGATTATGAGTATTGAATTCCTATATGGAGTCGAGTTCAAACATAAAACTTTACACGAGTTTGAGTCAATTAGTGAGTCAGCAGAACAAGTCATGCTTAATTAGATCAATACTCGGATTGACTCCTCCCTTTCCACCCGACTTGTAAGTAGTCATTGTAATGGCTAACAGTAGTAAAAGTAATAATAACACCAACTATTTTAGTTAGAGAAACAGCTTTCTCTTGTTATTCGTGTGACTCGATTACATCGTCAAATAGGTGAAAATGTGAAACCCTATATATTTTTTAATTTAACAATTTCAGTCCATCAGACTCTGAAGCTCAGCCCCAAACCGCACTCCTGACTAAATGTTCAAAAGAAACTAATTACAAATTATGTCATGTATATCTAACTCCCAACAGCGACTTATTAGTAATGAAACCGCTCTCTTCCACTTATTAGCACATAAACTCTTTTAAGTATCCCCTAAGTCCATCCTGTTCACAACACCATTTCTGAAATTAAATAACATCACCAATAAGAGATTTTTCTTAAATGGAATATATGCAAGTCAACTCTATCTTTACTATTAATTAAACAAAACAATTATGACAAAGAAAGCACTAAAAACATATAATGAAACACGACCACTAGCTTTTGATTTCTTCAACGCAATTTGGGGGACATTATCTCTGTTATAAAAATGAAACCCAAAAAACAAAAAATATCTCCATTATTGTACTAGCATTACTATTTAGAGCAAAAGAAACCACCACTACCTCTCTGCCTTTTCAATTTCTAGCCGACCTAATTGTCAATAATCATTAGAGTTGAGTGGAGAAAAACAAAACTGTACGGAATCAAAAGAAATGATCAGCACTTGCAAAAGCTAAATCTTGTTCAAATTTTCTTTTTATTTTCTAATGGATCAACTTATTGTCTAAGGAACTGCATCTGTAAGGAATACAGAAAGACACAAAACTAGGTTCTTAAAATTAATTTTAAAAAGAGTTCTCAAATAAGATTTTTTAGGAATTGTTCTTGGATTAGTTTTCTAACTTCAAAAACTTAGGAGAGCAGTTCACATCCAACATCATTGCAAAGTGCTAGTATATCAGCGGAATTGGATGTATGATATGCACTTGTACATGCATTATGACCACCCAAACACCGCCGGTATAAAATAACTTTACACCGTCAACGGATAGACATTAAATACTAAGGTACTAGGTAGCATAGTTTCCTAAAGAGATTAAATTTTCTTACACCGTTGGCGAGGAAATTTTCATACACAAACGAATTTCGATGCATGACATATGTTCCCAAGCATATGTTCCCAAGCGCAGGTGCAAGGAAAATATTCTCTTTCTTGAAAGTGTAATTAACTTCTCTTTGTTCAATTGTTTGAAGAAAAGGCAATCTGGTAAACAAAACCCTCATCCAGAAAGGTTATCCCAAAATTTTAAACCTAAAACCATGAACAAGATTTGGAACCAAACAGACTATATTTCTAAAGCCTCACAGGTAATTGGTCATGTAATGATCAATCGTGAAAACTACTCCAGCCTCTCTTCCTTTCTCCCTCACGTGGATGGATTCAAGAGCGTTCATGTCCCAGTTCATGATGTATCCTCAATGAATAAATCATTACATAAAGCACAATCACAACCCTAAATAACTATGTTATATATGTCATACTGAAATTGCAATCACTGCCATTGTTATGAAACTTCAAATAGCACACTCCCAATATGGCCTAGACACTGCAAAAAAGCCAGAGTGATTATCGAAACTACTTTTTTCCTTTAACGGAAAGATTAAGTGAATGTGCAGTATATTAAATCACATAATATGAGTAAAAATATTAAATCATACAAAAAGTAAGAATATCCCAATTGCTTGTTCTTCAATATGAAATCATTGACTTGTAGATATATCACATACATTTACATTCACTATCACAAAGAAATTAGCCCCGGCAACGTAATTTCTACTCCAAGTGGTCCAAAAGCAAAGTATATATCTCACATGCAAGTACATTCATTATTACAAAGATAAAGAAATAATGGCAATTAAATCACTAATACCATTAGCTTAACAACTCTGATTTCATAAACCAAAAAAAGAAAAACATAGTGTGCTAGTGAAGAATATGTCCCCCTATGAGTCTATGACAATATCGCATCCAAAACCCCATTGATCAAAAATGGCCTCACAATCCCGATCTATATAAGATTCAAGTTAATTATACTTTTTAAAATATTTGATTGATCAATAATAAGTAATATTTATAAATCCAAAAGAACCAAAATGTTCATGCTCAACTCGGGCTCGCACGAGCCGAGCTTAAACAAAAAAAATAGGACTCGTTAAGTAAACAAGTCGAGCTTCAGCATACTCTCTAAATAAACGAGCCAAACTTGAACAAGCCAGACCTCGGTATGGTCGGCTCGGATCATTTGCAACCTTACTTAAGAGCAGTGATTCAATGCAGTACTGATCATGTACTCATACATATACAACCAGCTTAGTGATTGTATAATATGGTTGCTTCAAGCTCACAAAAATGAGGACTACATTTTAGGCGGCCAAAGTAATTTTTTGTAAACACGTATCATTATATATCTAGGGTGAATTCTACGAATGCTCCCCATAATTTTCACAAAAGTTCTTTGAAACATTAACCACCCCTAAAGTTTGAAAAGTGACGGTTTGGTTCCCAAGTTTGAAAGAAAGGGATGTATTTTCATAGTTTTGTTTCTAGTTTTAGAATCTTAACATGCTTAAATTTAGAGATGATAGCAACATAAATGGTTATGGAAATACTAATTAAACCCTAATTAATTACAAAGGGTAATTTGATAAATTTTTCTCGTTAAGATTATTATCTATCCATTATGGCAACCAATGGTGTCTCATCGTAAAAACTTTGGAACTATTAGTGCTTCCATTGAAACTGAATACCAAATAGGACTTTGGTTGCAATTATGGGGGCCACTGCTGTAACTAGGCCTGAATTTTAATGAAACGTCTACATCGATGAAGTCAATCTATGTGCACTTTTTGTTTATCTAATAATATTGCTTGGTTTCATTTCTGTGAAAGAACGAGAAGCGATGCCTAAGTAGTGGAAAGATAGAGTAGAAGTCAGTCAGGACTACCAAAAACATGTAATATGAGATATTCAGATGCAGCATAAGTAAAATCTTTTTAACACAAATGGATTTATAACTAGGAAAATATCAAAATGGTTGTGCAATAAGCACGCAAACCGAATCAGTCTATAATAAAGTTTAAAGAGACAATGCATCAAAAATAAATATAAATCTGGGGAAAGGGAGAGACTCTGTGGTGGCTTACAAAAGAAAGTGTGGAAGACAAAACCCTCGTACCTTTTGACCAAGGTAGTGCTACCTTATCTGTACCCATCTTTATGCTTATTTTCGATTAAGAAAACAAAATGGCCACAGAATGTCCCTACATGAACCAGGTAGACATTTCAATTCCCTACTTGCTGATGTACAAATAAAATGCAGATAATTGAACAGTACAAATAGACAAGCTTTATACATTGAGAAAAGGAACATTTATAGTTTACCCCCGCACACTTTATAATGTTCCATTTCACCACAAAACTTTAATTGATACATAAAATTGCCTTCACCATTGGCTTCCCATTCAAAATTGAGAGAAGAGGAAAAAAAACACATGCCCAACACGCTCCTTCTATTCCGGGCCTATAAATCATGGCACACCTTCTCCCTCCTCTACTTCAACAAAATGAATAGACTTAATATCCTAAAAGGCCAAATTTCACTTGTTCGATAAATTAAAAGAAGCTTGTCAGTCTTAATGATTTAACCTACAATCATTCTTTACAAGTGTACTGGTGCATTCATGGAGTAATTTAATTTGCAATTTGTGGTGAAGCCAGGGCTTTTTTTATTATCAGGGAAGATTACTCTTTCAGATTATCATGGCCTACTCGTTTCCACAAACAAATGAAATATGGAGGTTTAAAATGACCAGTAAGTGTTTGATACTGTTAAGCCCTGGAAAGATTTTCTTTTTCAACAATAGTAGGCCAAAATATAATGCTAAGTTACATTTTAAAGTGTAAGGGGGGTAACATGAGACTAGGTAGAAAACATAGGACCAAAAAGCAATTTAATTCTATAAAAAGTAAATGCAGTTTAAATTTAAACAATTCATGGAAATTCAACTAACTGTGATGATCACAATTCTATCATTACCCAACCATGATGTTCTCATTTCGTCACAAAATAATCATTGATATGATTGTAAGGTAAGAAAGAAGCCTCTAAAATCTCAAGATTTCTATTTGGGCCCAATGCCGAAAGTGAAGAACCTAAGGGACAATGTTCCAATATCATATAAAACCGACCGGGAAAATAGCAAAGAATGAAAAAATATTTTAGAATCCTGACGTTGCATAAAGTTCAGCACTTTAAGTTTACAATAAAATCCACAAACCAACAAGAGAAGGCTAGAAATACTAATAGAAGATGAAAATTATCCAATAAGCTGGGGGGTTCGGCAGCTAAATTTCGCCTTTTACATACATGTGCAAGCCTGCAAGGCCACCATTACTTTATCCTCATGCACCAGTTTAAAATTTTGCGGAACAGAAAGGAAATACAGCTACTTCTTACCTTTGAACAATACCAGAAGTTCTTTGCAGATATTTTGCGGAGAAGGCTAATGCATTATGGTTTCAAGTTGTCACCGAGTTTAACCTACATCAAACCATTAGGTGTGCAAGTTAGAACATAAAGAAAAAAAAATGCTTTTAATTCATCAAAATAGCATTGAGTGCTTTTCCATTTACTTTCGTAAAAAACAATGGCCAGGCGTAGTTGATTTAGATAATTTCAGCAGAGTGATGGAATTTGGACCTGTTGTGAAGTTGGGTACTAATAAAATCAAACAAAATGTGTTAAAGAGACTAAAGACCCAGCAATAAATCCTTTTAGAATCCACAAGAAGATGTGAAAACGGATAGACAAGTAAAGTTTTCTAGAAAAATGAAAATTGGCTTAGAGTAATGAAATCTTAGGACCGGAAACCTAGAATGATAATGCGGCCGTCAAGCGTTAAGTCATTATGTGTATGGTAAGGAATGAAGAGAAATTACAAAAGACAAAAACTAACATTACGTTTTAATGGAATTTGTGTAATTACGAGGACATATTGGTTATTTCACACAACAGGCCCTATGTGCATCTGCTTTCAATGTCCTAATTCTAGGTAACACGGGTGCATTTCTTCTTTTCCCGCAAAATTATTAAAGACTTAAGGAGGTTTTGGTGAAAATAAATTGCATCTAATGGTTCAAAAGGTAAAGAGAAAGTAAGCACCTATCTACATAAGACCAATGTTTTTCCAGATATTTACCTATAACCGCCAAGAAGACAAATAGAGTATAGAGGATAGATAAGTAATTACTACGATGATCTTCGCGGCCACTACTGAAAAGTGAGGAACAGTAAAATTGTACTTAACTAGATGTTCTTCATGGAACAATTGGCTGGCAAAGTAGTGGAATTCGGTAGGTTCCCAAAAGAATAAAGATAGGTGACACAATCTAGCACAAAGAATTTATCTCACCAACATGTACTAGATGCACATTCTATAATTTTTTTTTTTTTTT
>MKEJ01085758.1:0-13642 GCA_001753735.1 Embelia ribes | reverse complement strand
GACCAATTTTGATTTTAAGGGTAAAATAGTCTTTTCGTGATTATGTATGCCATCTTATATTTTGGGCACTTAAGTTTGTATAAGGAAAAGCTATGGGCTTGTTTGGTTGTAGGGTTGCAGTTTTTAAGCTCAATTTTTTTTTTTTTAGTTTTTTTCCTTAAAAATTGGACTGTATTTGCATACTAACTTTTAAAACTGAGTTTTTTTGCTATCTTAGCTTAAATAAGCTGAGAGTTTTAATCTGAATGCATCCAATTTTTTTCTTGAAAAACACTAAGCCACTTTATTTGTTTAAAAGCTAGCTGCAACCAAACAAACCTAACCAAATCTATGACTCTTATCAAAATTTGGGATTATTATTGTGACACTTGAAACAACGGCAACCAAATAGAATTGTTGTTGGAACTTTGGTGACTACAAGGGTAATTCACCCAATGTCATATGTATATATATGGATGGAAGTGGATAGAATATAAATGGAATGTGCTCAGTTCAAAGCCTCAAGAGACATCAGCAGAGCACAGCTCAGCAAGACAGAGAGAGAGAGAGAGAAATTGCTATTTTTCGAAGGTTTGGATGCACAATTTTCTTGTACTTTAGATATTTGTATTCTTCTACATGTAGATAAGTACACATATGAAAGTTGAAATGCCATTAGGTTATGAGAAAAAAGAAAAAAAAACATACAACATTTTATTCTAGCAATCATAGTAACAATAAATTTTCCTACGGGAGTTAATGTTAAAATACTTATTTAGAAGTTCTACCTCAATGGGTTTGACGATGGATTTGATTATTTTGAAATTAGGTGTTGTGAGTGTTCTTTAAGAATTTTAACATTACTTAATCGTTTTCTTATTGGTGTTTTAATAATTTCGTTGTGGGGGCATTGACATACGTGCTCAAGTCGTCTAAAGATCTGCTAAAAATTTTTAATTCATTTTGTGGACAAGTATGTATAGCTAAAATTTGATTCCATAAAAAGCTTATAAATGACACGAGAACTATCATTTTAAAACTCTATTAGTTTGCTATTTAGAGACCAAATAATTGAAATTGATGGACCATAATAAATGGCAACAATTTCACATCTACTTTTTGGTGTGTTTTTCACGTTGAAAGTTGGCATGTTTCATGCCATTGTAAGAGTATATATATGTGGGTATGTCAAGCTCAATGGTACAGCCAAATGAGTGTGCACCTGTGTGTGCAAGTGTACTACACCAAGAGTGTGTAGTAGTGAGGGAGTGTAAGTGTTTATAATATACTGTATTTGAGTGTTTTAATAACATTGAACTTCTCATCGTGAACGTAGGCATTTTTTGCCGAACCACGTAAATTTGGTATCGTTTTATTTTACTCAATTTATTTTTGCATTCCAACACCGAGGACCACTAGATGCTGGTAACTTGGTCGGTTTAGTACATGCTTATAATTCTAATGAAGATGTCTTGGATTGTTCAGATTGTATTCAGACTATGAGTCTATACCAAACTACAAATTTCACATTCTTCCATCTTTTAGAAAGTTATGGGATGGTGGTTTTCAATAAGAAAGTTTTGGATAACAAAATTATCTCTAGCTATTTTTCAACAAGAGAGGTGTTATACAATATTTAATATTTAAAAAATAATGAATAATAATAATTCTATTATTATTTAATAGAAAAGATATTATTATCAAAATGATATATTGGATATTGTACTAATTTCATATTTTATAATCTCAAACTAATAAAGAAAATAAATATAAATTACATTATTGCATATAAGTAATTAACTCTCTTATATAGAAAAAAATCAAAATTTAATATTCAATAAATATTAAATAAAAATAATTATTTTTCTAATAAATAATAATACTTATTTGATAATTATTTTTTATTTGATAAAAAATAATAATAAATACAACTACATAATATTTTAGTATTGGTGTTAATGCTCTAAATAGGATGTTTTTAATGTGAATATATTGCGTTTCAATGTCCAATTACAAACTTTTGTGTCATATTTTATTAACAATGGGTATAGTGGTAAATTCAATAAAATAGTCAAATTGCTATTATAAAGCAAACAAACACATATTGAATTTATACCCTTGGATTAATAATCCAACCTTTTTTACTTGTCCCATTATAATCCCATTGGAATTCATTATTCAAGGACTATTAGTCCGGAAAACAATATTTGCACAGAATGGCAATGTATTTGGAAAGTTATTGTGCTTAAGACAGATCCAAGAGAGCCCTTGAGTGCTATTCGAGTGACCGAGCCACGATCACCTGGACAGTGCTCGAGTGAACCAGCTTTTGTATCGAGATTGGTTATGCCAATGTTGATGAAGCGGGAAGCGGGTTGGGTTATGAATGACAGAATCTAATTGGGATTTGGCAGTTCTAACGGGATGATTCTTATCTGTGTCCTCCTCAGGACATACGTTCGAGGCTAGCTATGGAGTGCCTGCCTTGCAAGCTGACCGCCGTTTATTGTCATTATTAGCATTGTATTTATTCTTTTGCATAACCGTTGGTCTCGGGAAAACAACTTTTGCCACGTTCTGACCCAAATGTTTTTTGGGATGCCGATAATAACCAAAGAATTCTTAGACTAAACTGCAAGCAGATAAATATCTAAGATTTTTACTAAACTTATTTGCCAGAACGTGCAAGTCTTAAAGCTATTAGCAATATAGATCTTTTTTTATTTCACCATATTAATTTGCGCTAATTCACTAAATTTGCAAGTCCCACCGATACATGTGTAGTGGATGCAAGAAAGTATCTTCTTACTCAAAATGTAGATATTCATCGATCTTAATCAACTGCTTATACGGGGGGAAGATTTGAAAGCTCCTGCGGCGATGAACGAAGCAGTCTCTTGAGAAGAACAAAATATAAGATGGTTCTACTGTTTATATATATTAGTGGCGGATCGTGTGCATTACACGTGGCATGTTTAATTTCACTTTTTTTATGAAAATTATCCAATCCACAGAGAGAACCTTATTATACAATGAAAAAAATTATTCAATAAACCAATTTCACGTCCAATAGAAGGCAATGATTTTGTAATTTAAAACTTAATTGTATAATAAAAGTTCTCAACATAAGTTATATCAAACTTAATCATTCCGGACAATTTCAATAGAAAACGTGTCTTTCTTAATAAGCCCTCAGGAGACATAATCGCCCGACTAGGACACTTCAAGATGCCAGAACAAATAGCTTGAGATTTACGAGACCACGCCCCAAAGTTTCTGAAATACAATATGAAAATACACAAAAAAATGCCTCGGTGGAAATTTAACTCATGCAAGCTCGTACAAGGATATACACACCCATTACACATGGTTCGACAATATAAGAGCCATAATTGACACACATAGCTGAAATATACTCTAGTCACTCGATTTCAAGCTCAAACTGAGATAGTTACTCTTACTAAGGGACATAAAGAATGGAAGCATTGTGTCCAAGGGTTAGAAAGTGTCTACTTTTATGTCCAAATGTTCCTTCTTGTTATCCACAAGCATATTCATATCCTAAAAAATACAAAATTTGAAATCCAAAATTTGATGGTGGTATAAAAGTAAAAGAAAATGAAAGCTGGAGGAAATGTAAGGAAATAAGCACTTGAGAGCCATTTTTTCTACTTCAAAACGACTGGAGATGCAATTTATGGTAAAATTTTTGCCAAGCTAAAACAACCAACCAACGGGGAAAGTATTATAATGGTGGCCAAAAGTGATTTCCTTTGAGATAAATTTTTATTTTTTATTTTTTATAGAATTTTCCTAGACATTCAGACAACAATTAGGAAAATCGTTTCCAAGTTTACTTTCTCTTTCCTTTTCTTTTCTTTATCAGAACCAAACTTCCAAACAGGCCCGTAAAAAACTCAAATTTTGAATGTTGTCGCAAATATGCTCACTCAAGCTAGTTATAAATGAAACTAAAGGTCTACTTCATATGGTTCTTGCTTTAAACTTTTAACTTTTTGAACCACAAAACTCTTTGAGCACATAGTTTTAGTTTTGCGTTTTCAGTAAGATTCCAAAAAAAAAAAAAAATTAAAAATTGAAACCATATTAGAGCATATCGACTCTCAAGATTGATAATTGGGTGGATCCTTCCATTTTGTATAGCTTGTATATATTAAATAATATATTAGAGCATATCGACTCTCAAGTTGCCAGTCACGAACTTTGACAAGTTAACCAGTTGCAAAAATAACTATGTATGTGCTTTTTCCATCCATATATAGCAGGCTAGCAACAGAGTTTCTTAGGTGAAACTGAACCTCAATATGCAAATAACACATATAGAAGTTGATAGAATTAGAAAAAAACATTAATGGGAAACCATCATTCGGCTGTCCCATTCAGTGCTTTTCCTATGTTATTCGTGGGGAAATTTGAAATATGAACTAAGATCATAGGGGGAAGTAATCAAATCTATCGTGGATAGACTGCTAACAAATGTAAAACTAATTCTAAACCAATACGCTGGCAAAACTACTAATAAACAGTACAAAAGAGGCAGAAAAGGAACCAAAAATGAGTTAAAATTATAAAAAGGTTATTCTTTTTATAGCTTTAGACTTAGAAGATAGCTTTCAAGATAAGTGTATCCAAGGCTATAAAAAACTATGGAAATTTTGCTTATTCTCTAATAGAAGTTAAAACATGTGGCTTCTAAATGGAAATTAGACAGACACTAAGTACAATATGCGATGACAAACACCGCAAAGCATACAATGCTTCCATGTGAAAAAGGAAAATAAACTACCTTATTAGTTGCAACTGAACAAACCGTAAATACTAGGAGTACAAACGGTAATTTCACAGTATTTATAGGAAAAATTCAACCAGAAAGTGATAGCAAAGAGGGACAGAGAGAAAAAGAAGAAAAAAAGTAGGCAAAGCATGAGAAAATAGTTCAAATTACCAAACCAAATAAGCTAGCTTTCTAGCGCATGATGAATGTCGATCAATGTGAAAATAACTATCAGATTTCATATAAAGATAAAATTCAAAAATAGGAAAGTGATTTCAACCTTGGGCATAACATCAAATAACTATCAGATACTATATAAAGATAAAATTCAAACTACCAAAGATATATAATAGGACAGTGATTTTAACCTCGGGTGCAGCATCAGGAGATATAACAAAATAATACCCGCCCCAGTCTGTATCTTAAGCTAATTAATTAAAAAAAAAAAGCAAAGGACGGTGTTAATAAGCATATACCATATGTCTAGTATCATGCTAACATCAGAAAATCATAGAGAGCTGAAATCTAATCATTCAACAATCTACGTTTTATATATAGAACACAAAAAGTATGAAACACCATTTTTCCCATTATCATCACAACATAAAAAAAAAAAAAAGATAAATTTAATTCCGGACAAAAATCAACCCATTAGGCTAATCCACCAAAATTTCCAACATATCCATTATAAGATATGATAGCATAAATAAAGTGGCAGAGGATATGGAGAAGAAAATTAATTCCCAACAATTATCACAGTTGAATAAATGAATCTTAGATTCAAGAATCGAGCAGAAGTTCCATTAGTGATTCTTCAAACGAGCATGCATAGCACGTACTCGAAAATGACTAGTTTTATTTTGTAGTCGTAGACTATTGTACATGTATATTTTTGACAGTCGGAAGATGTAGTAAAGTTTGATTACGTACTCTTATTTTTGTCAAACATTTATTACATCATATGATTATTGAAATAATTTTAAGAGACTGTATAGAAACACAAGTGTAATATATTTTGGAATTTCAATTTTTGCGAGAGAAATGACTTTGTACAAAGGCAAAGTGAGTCGAATAAGATAGACCAATATTTAGGCCGACCAAAATATATACGTATAAAATTTATAGAGCCAGTTGAACCTATATTAAAAAAAATTTACATTGTATATTTAACATTAAATTTATAAATAAAAAATTTACATTAAATATTTTGATTCAAAAAAATTATGAGTTTTTAACCAAAATAGTTTGGAAATTATTTTTTACAATCACAGTAGTTTACTCATGATTCCTACTTGGTGCATGCTCTTACTATCTATTACTCATTTCGTCCCAATTTAATGATTTCGTTTCTTTTTTTCACATAGATTAAGAAGTTACAATTAATACTATTAAAATCAATTTATTTATTTTTTACTTTCTCTTCAAATATACCTCTAATTAATATAAGTACAAATATATTGAAGATGGTGTAGAGATTTTAATGACTTTTTTTCTACTCTAGTCATTGCACTACATCCTAAACAAGTATTGAATGAGAATAACATATTTTCTATGTAGAAAATGAAGGGAAAATGCAATTAACAGAGGCATTTTAACAAACTGACTTTTCAACTAAATTCTCAAAAGATAAATAAGACTATATTTTGAGACAAAAAAATAAAAAATGAGATTATTATATTGGGAGGGAGAGAGTACAATTTTCATCAGTAGTATAAATAGTAAAACCCTAACCTTAAACCATGAAGGGTTGAGGTGTTAAAACTCAAAAAGTTGTGGTATATTCTGAAAGAGCCGATCAAAAGTGTCTTAATATGTAAAATCTTCTGTTTTTCAGTCATTCCCTGTACTTTAATGTTTTGTTTCGCCTATTTATATCCAAACTCCCTTTGGACAAAAAAAAGAAAAGAAAAAAGAAAAAAATCCAAACTCCCAAACTGCGTCGTATTGCGGTCCGCTGGACATACCTGTTGGTTTTAGAGCGAGAAAGAGAGAGAGAGAGAGTGAGTGAGAAGCAACCTTCGTCTCAGAACAAATTTCATCTCAGAAATCCTAGTCAATACTCCTAGTCGCCTATATATATATATATATATATCTGTCTATATGTATGTCTATATGGATCTCTGTGTACAGAGTTAATTAGTTTGTATAGAGCTAGAGAAACCGTCAGTTCTCAAAACCCTAGGGTTTCTCTCCCTGCTCAGCGCCATGAGTCCCATTCAGAATTTCGAGCAGCACTCTCGCCATCTAGTCCCTCCCTCCCTCCCTCTCTGTATCTATACTATGTGTATATGAGTAATGGTGCCACAGAGGAGTTGGTGCAGTTTTGGTACATAATTGTCGGTATATGAACCATTTCTGTATGTGTATGTGTGTGCACACTGCCTTGCTTAAAGCATCCCGATGAGGATCCTAAATTAACCCCTAACCTAAATTTAAGGATTAAACTCGAGGGAATCTACATTTCTACATTACTTTGTTATTTGCAAAGAACAGCTCCCATTATTGTACTAGTACATACACACACACACATACATATATGTGTCTGCGTGTGTGCGTTTAATAGTCGTGCTTAGGACATCCCAACAAGGATCCTGAATGAGCCCGTATTCTAAATTTTAGAGATTAAACTCGAGGGAATGTGTATTACTTTCTTATTCACAAAGAATGGCTCCCATCAGTGTATCTAGTATATATAAATATATATATATATATGTGTGTGTGTGTGTGTGCGCACGCTCATAATTCTCTTTCTAAGGGCATCCCCATCAGTGATCCTAAATGAGGCCCTATCCTAAATTTTAGAGATTACACTCAAGGGAATCTACACTACTTTGTTATTCTCCGAGAACCTGTTCCCAGCAGTGTATCTATGTTATATATGTGTGTGTGCGTGCGTGCGTGTGTGTGTATTTATATGCCTAAGTTTACACTTGTGATTTTCAAATTCTACGAATTTATCAGTATTATTGACACTACATTTATAAAGGAGTTAAACAACGAATGAATTGATATCATTGACACCCTGTAATACTCAGAAGAGTAGTTGTCTTCTATCATATATGTATAACTAAGTACTTCAGAAAGCAGTTTTTAAATCTTATATATATTCTTGTGTATTATAGAAAAATTAAGACGCTACCCGAAGGTGCAGCTAGCAGTTATGAAGATAAATACTTGTGCGGTATGGTTTTGGAGTTTTACGGTAGTGTGTGTACTGAGCTGCAGAGTTACAATCTCTGCTTCCGATTACTTAATCGGACTTGGAAGCTATGACATCACAGGACCAGCAGCTGATGTAAATATGATGGGATATGCAAACTCGGATCAAATTGCTTCTGGCTTGCACTTTAGGCTGCGGGCCCGTGCTTTTATTGTAGCAGATGAACAAGGAAAGGGAAATCGTGTGGTTTTCGTGAATCTTGATGCTTGCATGGCCTCTCAACTTGTCACAATAAAAGTTCTTGAGAAGCTGAAAGCTAGGTAATTTTTACTTTTTCTAGTTCTCCTTTTTGTTCTTTTTGATCAATAAGATGCTGGGAATTCAAATTCTAGAATTCAAACTTAAAATCCCATAAAAATTTGAGACTGATACCATTGGGACAACAGACTGTATCATTCACAGTACCGCTGCTCATAGAAGAAGCTTTTCATAACTTATCTAGTCCTTAACAAAGAAAAAGCCCGTCCATCAGCAGAGTAGTGAATTATCGTAGCCCAAGTTGGCCCATAAGATAGATGTCTTTGTACAAGAGTTTCTAAGAATAAAGCTTAGTACCGATCCCATTCGAAATTTACATTCTTCTTTTGCAGATACGGAAATCTGTATGTGGAAAATAATGTTGCTATTAGTGGCATCCACACCCACTCCGGCCCTGGGGGATTCTTACAATATCTTGTCTACATCGTGACTTCTCTCGGCTTTGTTCACCAATCATTTGATGCTCTTGTCAATGGCATTGAGCAAAGCATCGTGCAAGCTCATGACAATCTCCGGCCAGGTTCTATTCTGATAAACAAAGGTAATGAGCATTACAAAATCCAAGCTTGCAAGCTTTTACTTATTTGCATACTCTATAACTATAGTTTCTTGCAAGTGCTTGCTTTATTCACGATATTAATTTTTTTTTATATATTCTACCCAAGTGAAGAAAAAATTGGAACATCGAGAGTAGATTGCAATGAAATGTAGTGAAGGTTGTGCTAGTTTTGGGGATTGAGAGTTTGATATCCTCAAACATTTGTGTATTTTGTAGGCAGCTAGTTCATGATTAGCATGATCTGAAATTCGTAATTTCAGTGCAGTAGGTCTTTAGAATAATGGATTTGAAATGAGTATTGTGCTAAAAAATAAAACTTGAATACTCATTTTATGCATCTCTAAGAAATATATTTTTACTACAACATGGTTGAGATTTTCCAAGAAAAGGCCCATATATCCATTCCACTCCTTGGTACCACCAAACTATTCATAAGAGGTATATTTCAACTAAAGCAACCTTATGGAAACAAATTTCGGGGTGAACACTATGTGCTTTATGCATTGCTTCTTTTGCAACACTGCGTTACATATTTGATCATATATTGGTAGTTTCTACCTGCAGGAGAGCTTGCAAATGCTGGCATAAATCGCAGCCCTAGTGCTTATCTGAATAACCCGGAAGCAGAGCGCCGCAAATACAAGTATAATATTGATACTGAAATGACCCTTCTAAAGTTTGTTGATGATGAATGGGGTCCAATGGGAAGCTTTAATTGGTTTGCTACACATGGAACTTCGATGGGTCGTACAAACTCGTTGATTAGTGGAGATAATAAAGGTGCTGCTGCACGTTTCATGGAAGATTGGTTAAACCAGAATAGTTCTAAAACCTTCTATTCTAAAGTTGGTGAATTACCTCGAAGAGTCTCAAACATAGTACCCATTGCTTCCAAAAATCGTAAGCAGCTAAGATTTTCAGCTTTTCATGAAAACTATATTTGAGAAAATGGAAAGAAAAACACAGTGTTCTAATTTGCGATAGCTTCCTGTGTGATTAATTATATAGATGCAAAAGCATTAGATGAGCTTTTAATTATTAGAGAAAAAGATTAACTTTGTTCTGCACATTACGTAGTGGATGTGGAACATCCCATTCATTAAAGATACAAGTGAAAACAGGAAAATATTAAATCCACCAAATATGGGAAAATTAAAATTCCAGATGCAACTGTGCAAATAAAATCGAGAAAAGGACAATAAAAGCACCATAGATGAAACATCTATATTGAATTTGATCATACATCACTTTTTCAGCAATATATGAATATATTTTATACAGATAGCAATTGAAAAGAATTAACTTTATTTTTTTAACATAATATCTAAACATTGAGAATTTTCCAAATGCAGATGATGAGTTGCTGGAGCTCGCTTCCTTTTTTCTACCCTCCGCAGAAGATATCAAGGTAAAAAGACAGAGTCGTGTGAGAAGTGCATTTATAAATGGGGATGGTGATGAGAAACCTGCATTTGTATCCGCCTTTTGCCAAACAAACTGTGGTGATGTTAGTCCCAATGTGCTTGGCGCATTCTGCAATGATACAGGGTTTCCTTGTGACTTCGATCACAGCACATGTGGTGGCAAGAATGAATTGTGTTATGGTCGAGGACCTGGGTAAGTTATGACAGTATGGTTATAATGTGAATGATTTTTCTTATTGCAAGTGAACAAAGTAGACTTGCATTGGAAACTTGGCTAAGATGATTAGCTATATTTTGTAAATTGTAAAAAGCTCTTAGCTAAATGGAACAAAAAGCAGAAGCAACTTTTGTTAACATATCTATGGTGGTTTAATAATCACACACCAAAAAAACAGCAAAGGGCGTTGAAAAACATCTACCTTTTAGCTTTCAAATCACCGCATGTTTCTCATTGAAATACTAGGCAGAAACACCCAACAATGATCATTGCCAATCTTAGACTGAAGATAGTTACCAAGAAACAGACACTGTAAGATATATATTGTATTGCAGTTACCCTGACGAATTTGAGAGTACTCGCATTATTGGAGAAAGGCAGTTTAATAAAGCTGTGGAGCTTTTCAATGAAGCATCCGAACAATTAAAAGGAAAGGTTGACTATCGTCATTCCTATGTCGATTTCTCCAAGCTTGAGGTTACACTTTCTGATAATGATGTAATTACTACTTGTCCTGCTGCAATGGGTTTCGCTTTTGCTGCTGGTACCACCGATGGACCCGGAGCTTTTGATTTCAAGCAAGGAGATAACACAGTTAGTGGTCAAAATAAATCTATAACTTCTTTCGTTGGGTTCAAGTTGAATCTCTATGTTTCTCTTTGATTGCTCTAATAGTAATCATAGGAGGTTGCAAATCTCATTTCAGGGAAATCCCTTATGGAAGTTAATTCGTAACTTGCTTAAAAAACCAGACAAGCAGCAAACAGATTGTCAACATCCAAAACCTATTTTGCTTGATACGGGTGAAATGAAGGAACCGTATGATTGGGCGGTGAGTTCAGATCTGAATACAAGTTTTAGAAAATACAGTCAATTTAGTAACATAAAGGTTCTGTAAGACCACTCGAAGTGTATTATTTGACTACAAGGTTTCAAATAATGATTGCGGTTACTGTAATGGTAATGGTGGCGGTATAGCAGTTTCGAGATGTAATGGTCTTAGTGTAACATTTGTGGAAATTGGAGCCGCAAACTCTTTTAATCTTTGCAACATTAATTTTTTATTTTTTTATTTTTCGTACCGGCCTGTAATGGGCATAAGGGGCTGATATGCACCGATATGGCTCCATGATACGTAACAATTTTGGTTGATACGGACGGGAATTTTATTTTCACCACTATATCATCCCGTAGTGATAGTGGATGCGGCTGAAATCTTTATGTAATGGTGCTACATAATGGCAACGACCAACATTTAGAACCATGATTCACTGACTCTCAATTGAGTTTATCTTCTGAATATTCTTGCAGCCATCTATACTTCAATTACAAATCTTACGGATGGGGCAGCTTGCCATTCTTAGTGTACCTGGAGGTATGTGGCTGATTATGTTTACTCTTTCTTTTTTTTTTTCTCTTCAAGATTCATGGACAACTACGATTCCAATATGAATTGACTAAGTTGACCTTACAGAGTAGTTAGAATTTTTAACACTAGTTTCATCAACAGTAATTGGAAGGCACACCAAAACTTGCTAGTGCAGCTTCAATTGACAACTGAAACGTAATATGCCCTTGTATTAATTTTGTAGAATGCCAAGTAGTAATATCCAGACATCACGCTATGTTCCTATACTTCTGACATTTTTTTAAATTCTGTTTCACAAAGAATTCACAACAATGGCGGGTAGACGTCTTCGAGATGCTGTGAATACGGTGCTCACAAATGGAAATGGAGGAATTGGGGACAACTTTCACCTTGTTATAGCTGGTTTGACTAACTCATATTCCCAATATATAACCACCTACGAAGAGTATGAGACCCAAAGATATGAGGTGAGTATAGAAGCAGAAGAATGATCAAGAACGATATCTTATGTCATTTACAATGTAGAAAATTGGTCGTGCAATCTGTTGAGGGGGTATCAACATATTTTGAGCCTCTCACAATTGCCTTTTTTTTTTTGGGTCTGCCTGTGCAAAACTATGATCAATTGCATTGTTGTTCAAATACTTTCTCATTTGAAGTTATGGCTACAATTGTTTAAATTTGTCATGGACTTTTTTCCTCTCAAAGTGTATCGGCACTATTATAGTATGGTCATTATGTTTTTCTCAGGGAGCATCAACACTGTTCGGTCCTCACACACTTAGCGCCTACATTCAAGAATTCAATAAACTTGCTTTGGCCCTCATCAGTGGTCAACCTGTGGAAAAGGGCCCTCAACCCCCCGATCTCTTGGATAAGCAAATAGGTTTACTAACACCGGTTGTCGTGGACTTGACTCCACCAGGTGTGAATTTTGGTGACATTAAGACCGATGTGCCGAAAAATTCAACATTCAAGAGAGGAGACCTAGTGACTGTCACTTTTTGGTCTGCCAATCCCAGAAATGACCTCAGGACGGAAGGAACGTTTTCTCAGGTTGAGATGTTGCTGAACCATGAAAAGGACTCACCATGGGTCCCGGCATACGATGATGATGATTTCTGTCTTCGTTTTCTGTGGACAAGGCCGGCTAAGCTCAGCCCTCAAAGTGAAGCCGATATTGAATGGAGAATCCCTCAAGATGCTGCTCCAGGGGTTTATAGAATTAGGCACTTCGGTGCCTCGAAGAGTATCAACGGAATGATTAACCAGTTTACTGGTTCATCTAGTGCTTTCGTAGTAGTTGAGTACAGTAGAAAATAAAAGATGGAAAGCATTAGGTAAAAACAAAAGAAACATATAATATGATATTCAGAAACATTCCCTGTATGTCAAATTTGGTTGTCTTGGGGTGTAATACTTGTCAAGGGATGTTACATGTAATCAATCTTCTACCCTAAAGTGGCTTATAAAAAATGCTATAACAGTGCAGCTAGCACTTGGAGCATTAACGTCAGTTTACAATTTTAGAGTAGAAATGTCCCATATCATTTTTCCTATCTTTTATATTTCTAGAAATATTTTTAAAATTACTAGAGTAGATTTCTCAACGGGACATTTACGATTCACTATTTAAAAAAATATTTTTTTCTACCAAAACTATAAACACTAGTTAAGATTATATTTTTTATTTTTTATTTTGTTGTAATTTAAATAATTACTAAAGTGCAGCTCACACAATGGCGGTTTGGTTTGTGTGTATTATGTTCTTTTTTAAATTATATTAAATTAATTTTTATTATTTATTTTTTGATATGATAT
>MKEJ01085733.1:0-11384 GCA_001753735.1 Embelia ribes | reverse complement strand
TTTTTAAAAGGCTATTTTATCAAAAAGTTTTAAATTCTACTTTAACATAATTCATCCCCCTCTTGTTTTACCTAACCGTTAACAAAAATAATTTTTGAAAGTTGAATCGATCTAATATCAAACCAAAAGTGAAAAATGATAGCAGAGGTTTTCGATCTATCGAACTCAGCAGTTTCAAATTTGAATTTTAAACACAAAGGGTTTGTGTTTTTATAACTAATACCTCTTCCCCTACCCTCAAAGGTTACGATTTGGGTCTCCCCCCCCCAAAACTATCATCTTCTTCGTCATCAACCCTAGGTTAGGCTTTGAAGATAATTTGGAGATTTCACTCAACAAACTCAAATATACTTCTTCAACGCTTATCAATCTCAAGTAAATGTTCAAAGAATCTGTGAAAAAGGATTATGCGTAAAAAGAAAAAAAAAAGAAAAAAGAAAAAGAAGATGGCACATGTACCTGTCAAGTTAGCCATGGAACTCTCGCCATAGTTGGTGGAAGGCTTATGTATAGAAATTGGATTATTGTCTCGTTCACCTTTGAAAAAAACAAATTGTTAAAGTATATTTGGTTTGTGAAAATGTTGCCAAAATGAACTGCAACTGGTTTTGAAAAGGGTAGTAATAGTAGAAAGCAACTGGCTAGTGCCTTTAGTCTAGGCTATAATGAAATGAAATTCTTAATTACTAAAGCTTACAAAAAGTATAAGGTTAGTTTTGGGCAGAAACAGATGGCGGGTGAGTAAGGCTATAAGTTTGATGAATTTGTCGGAAATGACAAATATACTACTCATTTGATTAATCGGCAAGCTAGGGTAACTCGAAGCAGGGTTGGGGTAACTTGTATCATTTTACAAGGGCTGTATTGATGAGTTTATTAGAGAATATTTATCTAATGTAACATCATGCCAAGAAAGAAAAGAAAAATTTCACACTACAATTAGGGGATGAAAATTAATGTGTCTTCGACTACATATGCGGAAAATTTTGGTATTGTTAGGCATTGGCAAAGCCTTGAGAGTTGGAGAGCGATGTGGTGATTGTGGATATATTGTTGCTAGGCACGATAGTAAAAGGATTGGTAATGATCCGGCAATGGAAGTCTGAGTACATCGTGGCATGGAAATCGGTTTACTCAAATATCCTACCATAGAGGCATGATACCGAGGTTGACTACCAGAGATTGGAGGTGAGGTTTGCATTGGGCACATGCTCAAGATTGATTACTACATAAGGGTGCTTTTATATGTGATTGATTGTGAGGAGGCCCCACAAAAGTGTACTATCCCATTCCCTGGCATTTTGACTAAGATTATTTTAGAGGCAGGGGAAGATGCTACCAATTTGGTTTGGACTCCTCCGTAATACAAGAAACAAATTGACACCGCTATAATCAACAAGTCATTGGCTAAGAGGAAAGGTATAATGGAAGCAGAAGAAGAGGAAGATGTGGCCGAGGAGACGACTCAGGTCAAAGGTTGGGCCATAGCCAAGCAAATCTAAGATGACATCCAGACCCTTCAGGCTGACATGGTAGCACTGTAGGTGGAGGTGGACATGGCAGTGTGAGATTAGCATGAGGCAACTTCGTCTTCTGGACCGCCTGCCAGCACCCAAATTGGTACGCAGAGTTCCCATCTTTAGATACATACATGCCATTGGGACTTGTTGAGTTTGTAAGAGTAGTTCGGGAGAGAGTAGGCCAAAGTTAGGTTTAAAGTTCTACTTTTAATTTTTGTACCTAAACTCTATTTGCTATTTTTACTTCTATTTTTCACAGGATTTCTATGTTTGGTTTATAACTTTAGCCCAACTTGTTTTCTTTTTTATTTCATTGTGGTAGGAACTTGAGCTATTAGCTATTGATTGCCTTTAGCATTTCATGTTGATAGAATCTATGGTTATCTTTTATTTTAGTAATCTAACATATTTATTATATCTTGTTCATTTATCTTTTTCATGCGATGATTGAGATGCGCAATTGCACTTATTATTGATATCATATGATATGATGATTGCATTTTCTGTTCAGTGCACAGTTGTTGAGATAACAGGTTGGTGTTGGAAAGATGTACTAAACACACTAAGTATGCTACATGAAACATGTATTGACAAGTGAAAGCAATTTGGTATATGTCCCCATCTCCTTTCTATTACAACTTTTAATCTTTTCCAAAATACTTCATATTGTCTTTTTCTATTGCTATTGTAAGAGGTATTTTATTGTATTATTGATAGATATAACTAGCAACAAAAATAGCAAATAATTAAGTTGAAGGGGAGTCGATAATAACTATGGCGCATGTAATGAGTTCTAAAAGTCCAGAATAACACTAATATGTTTCAAGTTGTTGCACAAAATAAAAAGTAGGAAGAGTTTACTATCCAAATCTTTGTGGCCATGTTAGTACATTGGGTTCGAGATGCGTCACTTAAAGGGTATTATTTAGAAACATAAGCTAGTAAAAGTTAAAAGCTCTTTGACTTAGTTCGAAATTTTATGAAACCATTGCTTTAACAAAAATGACTCAACTCATTCATTCTATAAAGGATGCTTGTTCCTAATGACACTTTTCAAAATTAAAAAATCAAAAGCTGAATATTAAAAGTGGTCAAAGAGGTGAAAGAAATCTACGATGGTAGAAAAAAAATATATAAAAGAGAATGGGAAAAAAAGAACAAAAAAGGAAAAAAAATAAATGGTTGAAAAAGGTTGGAAAGGAGAAAATACTATACTATCATTGATTTTTGTAACGGAGCCGTACCAGAGATATAGGGTCGGAAAATTAAGTTTAATGGCGTCGTATTGACAATCGAATTAAATTTTGGAATGTGAAAAGTTTAAATTCAACCTCCTTCAAAAAACTTATTTTAATTCATGTTTAAAAAAAAAAAATAGTTTCATAAGTGATCTTTCTAATTCATACAGAATTAATTCTAACTTAGCTTGATTTTCCTTGAGTTATCAAGATTAGGTGACACAATTCAAATCCAGTTAAAGTGGTGTCTACTTAGATTCAGGATGGTCGATCGGTCTAGCAAATTGAATTAAGAAACAACTTCATGAACATTTTAGTGTCTTGAGCGTTATTGAACCTTTGTAACTTATTTGGCTTTTTTTTTTTTTTTTTAAATTTTCGAGTTGCTCAGGACTAGCAATGTCTAGGTAGGGGGTATGATTAGTTGTATAAAATTGTATAAAATAAGAGTGTTAGCCTTGAATTATAGCTGAAATTATTTGACATCCGATGCACATTTCGAATTTTATTTCGATATTACGGGTTTCCGTAAGTGTTTCAGGAAATCGGTGTCAAATAAGCCAAGATAGCTGCTCTAGGAATTTGTCGAGAATTTCAATCTCATAAAAGATATGCGGACACTGAAAGCCGAATAACAGAAGTAGACAAATTGAGAAAATGCAGTTTCGGCTTAAGCTCAACAACTTTTGTTTGCTACACACTCAAGTCTAACCAAACTCCTCAACCTAGTTCCTAATTTTGGCTAACTCTCTAACCACAAAGGACATGAGTCACATGTGGCTATAATCACCAATTTAGGGTGATGATTAGACGATGGAAAAAAGTGGTGATTATAGCCACTTAAACACTCAACCATTTAACTCCACAGACTCCACCTCTATCACAAAAAACCAAGTCTTGAACATTTGGAGGACACTTTTGCACTTAGTTTTTAGCTTAGTTTTTGTTCTTCTTTTATGCTCCCCCTTCTCTCTTCTTATTCTTTTTCTCCTCCTCCTCCACCATTTATATATTTTTTTATTGTTGATTTTAGTGCAAGAAGAAAGGGTGATTATAGCTAGATTTTGGGTGAATATTTCATTTTCTCAAAGTCGTAATTTTCCATCTTGTTTAGCAAAGGGTGTAAGTAAATTTTCTTCTTAATCAAGTTGTTTAATTTTCACATTGTAAGGATATTTATTGTTTAGACTAATTATGAGTTTAACATAAGTGTTGTTTAAATTAATTGCCATGTTTTCATTTTCATGCTTTAATTTACATGTTTAATTTTCTTGTCAAGCAAGTTGTTTAAATTTATCATTATTGTGTTTTTACTTATTATTATATAATGTTTATATGTTCATGCTTTAAATTTTATATTGTTATGTTCAATTTCATTATGTTAGACTAAGTTTAGTTCTTGCCTCGGGGATGAAAATAGATTAATCGAAATCCCGAACACCCTAATTGATGAGAACGATTTCTCTAAATTTTAACCCGGAAAAATTGACTTAGAAAGTCTAGGGTTTTTCAAACTTGTCGGAAGTAACTTAGAAATTGCTTTGGCGTAGTTATGAAGATTGATAACCTCCCGATGGCACACTAGGTCGAGATAAACCAGATAATAAACAACCGTGATTTTCTAAACAAATTTAACCGGAACTTGTCATTTAGGGGAATATTAATCCGACAAATTGTTTGTCTAAAAGTCTAGGATTTTTAAACAGTCTGAGGTAACTTATAAATCATCTAGGCGTAGTTATGGAGTCTGACACGCTTCCAGTGGCACACTAGATCAAACAAAACCAAATAAGAAACACATCGTGATTTTATAGACTAGCTCAATCGGAACTCATTATTTAAGGTAATCAGGGGTGAAAACTAATCTATCAGATTTCCCGTCAAAGGCAAGATTCTTATTGTTATTGTTTTTACGTTTTTATTCAATTAAATTGCTACTTTAGTTGTAGCCTAAACAATCTCCCGTATCGGGATCAAAACCAAGGAGAAAGTAGGAGTATAATTGCTAATTTAGTAAAAATGAATTCACACGATAGGATTGTGTGATTCGAACATTCTTAAGATTTCCGCTACGCCTAAGAGTCCTTGAGAGATCGATACTCGGTGTTTTTACCAAGAAAACTATGACAGTACCTTAATGCACTTGCCAAGTAAAAATCTGCACGTTTTAGGTCCAGTAACTATTCACTCTCATTCCTAACACGAAACCAAAAAGAAAAAAACAAAGGAATGTTTTCTCCCCACTCATTCACAAGCTTTCTATTTTATCTGTTCATTTCCATGTTTAAATTCGGACCGATCCGTGATGGACAAATTTTTTGAGTTGTCTATATACCATAGGTTGTAAATTTGATGCCTTTGAGCATGAACAAAAAAATAAAATAAAATCCCCCAATTTGATTTATAATACTTTTGTCATTCTTCATCGATTCATTACCTCTTCCTCAAAAAATAATAATAGTATGTAGTTGCCCTTCCTTGACCAACAAGCTCTACTATATATTTTTGCATTTGCCATTTCTCATGAGTCAATGAAGCACTAAAGTTTTAAATATTTCTCTTCATAGAACCATGCATATAACAATTTAAGCTACGAATCAACCCTAAGACGTTCAGCTCTTCTCGAAGGAAGAGGTGCTCAAAGGAATTATCAAAACAAAAAAGCATCAAGTAAGCTATCAACATATCAAATCTTGTACAGACGGAACGCATCCATGAGAAGTGAGGGAGTTAAAAGAGCTATTTGAATAAATGTCTTGAACAAACAAATATCAAGCTTCTACATTTCAACCATGTCTATAGCCAACAATATCACGGAACTCGCAAAAGAGACTCTAAAATTCAATCCATCCCAAAAAAGACTTTTTCACAAGTTCTGAACTGAGCAGAATTCGTAGACCAAAAGAGAGTACTAATGCCATGCTTAGTCCATCAAGTTTCACAATTCACCCTTTATTTCTTATTGGTAGACTCAAATTGATCAATTAAGCTACTATCAACTTACTAGATTGTGTCACTCCACTACTCATAATGAAGCTTGCATATCTTCTTATCTCTTATTAATATAAAAGTTGAACTTTGTGCTATTTCCGCTCTAATCGTGACAAGTGTCTCTCTATATAATCGACACGTGGATGTTATTATCATTCTAATTATCACAAGTGTTCATTTTTTTGACATGTGTCTATTTTTATTTAAAGAACACACACACATATACACACACACACACACACATATATAAATATATATATATATATATATATGTATTCCCATAAATAATGTATATATGCAGATTCACCCTTATCAATCTATACATATTTAGAATAGATAGAAACTAGGACATGTTGAAGGTTCTCAAATTAAATCCATATACATGGAAAAATATGTGAAAACATAGGATATATTAACATAGTTAATAGATTCACAAAATAAAATCAGTTAGTTATGATTTAGTTTCTCTACAACATCATGTATATTTTTTTATTATAATTTTAGAATAATATGATTCATAAGCCAACAAAAAATCCCAATGACCCACAATTGTGTATAGTAACGCATAGCTATAATTTTATTTTATTCATTGCATGAATTGCAATACACTAGATTTTTATATTTTGTGTAGGCTTTTTTTTACTTTTTCAAGCCTATTTTATTTGATATATTACTAAGTACAAAAAATCACTGCTACCAAGTTTATGATATTTGATACTACTTGGTTTTCATTTAACAAAAAATGAACATACGATTCTAGAGTACCATTTTGAATAGCTTTTGAGCAATTAATATTAAATTATTTTGGCTGTTGATTTTTTTCATAATTATTAGCAGAAAGCATTATTTTAGATTAAAAAAAACATACTATGTTTATGTGTTTTTATGAGAAAAGATGATATTATTTTAGTAATGTTCTATAATATAACATATGAAGATAAAAAAAAAGAAAAAAGAAATTTGAAAATTCATAATTATAATAAGTATAAGATGATATACAAAGTAGTATACAAAGTTGCATTTTTATTATTTTTCATATGGTTGAATTCGTTAGATTATCATTTTAATTCTAAATCCTAAATCCTAAGAATAAAAAATGAAATATTAAATACCAAGATACAAAAGAATAAATACGATATAACTTATTACATATTTGTTCAAAAGAAAAATCTAAGGATTAACCAAAAAAAAAATTACAAAGGAAAAAATAACATATGATAAAAAAAAATTAAGTGTTGAAAATATATTAAAGATAAAAAAAAATTCAAAATACAAAAAAGTGAACAATATTACCGTGAACAGAACAAAACATGCATACCATTTCTTTTATTCTATCACATATTTACTACATGTACTCTCTTTCTTTAAATTTTAAATTTTGTGTCAGTTAGACATTTTTAAATTTTTATATTTGTTAAATTATAATTACAATTTTAAGTTTTGAAATTTACAGTGCCATTATAAATTTACTTAAAATAGTTTTACTATACTAAGGTATGCATGCAAATTGAAATTGTCATCTATCTATATTTTTATTGCAAGCATGTCCATTAACCTTTTTTTTTTTTCAATGTACTTTTAAGAGTTATATATATATATATATATATGATATGATATTTTATATTCAATTGTATTACTATTTCAATTTTATTTTTATTTTTTTCTATCCTAATACATTTGGTACTTTATAAGATTCAAACTAATTACATCGCTATGAATTTTATGATATTTGAATTTTGGTTTTGTGTAAAATTCTCTATTTATGATTCTCCAAATTATTTTATATATTTTACATTTTTTGACTAACTGTTTTGTGGCTTTTACTTTTAAGTTTTTTTAATTAAGTTCTTTTAAATCCTAATTATATATTTTGTGCTTTACGAGATCTAGAAAATTCCAAAGCTATGGACTTTATGAAATTCAAATTTCAATCCAAGATCTATTCTTTTTATGATTCTCAATTTATTTTACATAATTTTAGATTAATTAAATAATATTTATTATTAATTTAATTTTTCAGACTTCACGTATGTCCAACTAATTTTTGACGTCTTCTATTTATAATTTTGAATTATTTGACATAGTTTTAGATTGATTTAATAATATTTATTATACTTTTTAATTTTTAGTCTTTATGTATGTTTAAAATAAAAATTACTATATAACTTTTTTTGACTGTATGCGTACCCACAAACTTTTTCTTTTTCTATATTTTTTTCTTCAATTTCAAACATTTTATGGTATTTTACATTTCTTTGTAATATTTTATGCTTTGATTTTTTCAACCCTAATAATATATTTGTTACTTTCACAAAAATTAAGGAAACACTATCATTATGGACTTTTTGACTTTTAAAATTTGTTTCCATTTTCAAATTGCATAATTGTAACAAATAGTACAACTATTTATATGTTAACTAACAATTCTCATACAATATTTATTTTTGATCATCTATGAAACAAAAAAAATATAACAAAATTGTAATTCTACCTAGAAAAAAATTCACAAAATACACCGTGCATCGCACGGGCTACAAACTAGTGTAGATAAAAGTTATCAATTCCAACTATTTTCACTCTAATCGTGACATTTGTTCTCACAATTACTTGACATGTGTCTCATGAAATTAGGATTTAAAATAATAAGACTTGCCATGTTAGAAATTATTAAATTATGTATCCCGCGAAATTAAGATTTAAAATAATTAAACTTACTTTAATAAAAATTATTAAAATTACACACGTATATATATCAACTTACCACAATAGTAATTATTAAAATTATATACATATATATTAACTTACCATAACATAAATCATAGCCCCCAAAATATTCAAATATATATTCGCATAAATATAAAATAACTTATCATAATAAAAATTACTAAAATTATATTTAAGAATCAAAATACTATTGGTAAATAAATATTTTTATAAATTGATTTCTACCAATTTATGATACTCCACAAATTTTTAAAATATTGTTTCAATCAATATTAATTTTTTAAAATATTTTATTGTAAGATTTTCACATACCTAAAATTAACCTAAATAGATATTAATTTTTTGTAAAAATATTATCTTAGTATATATCATACGAATGGATCTTCTACAAATTTATAAATCATTGGGAAAAAAAATGAAGAAATACAAAAACATGTCATATCAAAAAATAAATTATCAAAACTAATTTAATTAAATAATTAAAATTAATATGATACAAAAAAGAATATAATACACAACCCATGCATGACACAGACTACACTCTAGTTACTATTAATTAAAACCCATGTGTTCCTCGTATTGGTCACACAATAACCTTTCCAGTCACTAAAACTCATCTCAAAAGCATATAAATTCTTGACAAGCACAAAGCCACTATTACAAATTAAAAGTATCCCAACAAACCTTGTAGACTCCTCTGGGTGCCATCACCTTCCTTATTGAAGTACCACTGGGCAATAGTCCCACTAATCACCTAAACCTGTGTTTATAGCCCACAATATCACCCTTTTACATTTCCCCTGTTTTTATATCCCACGATATCACCGGATGAAAGAAAAGACTTGAATCCAATTTATCCTAGCCATTTTCACCACTTCTTAAAACAGCATTCTTGGACCAAAAGAGTGTAGTAATGTCATGCTTAGTCCATCAAGTTTGACAATTCTCCGTTTAATTTTGATTGGTCCACTCAAATTGATAGGTTGTACTTTTAACTTACTCGATAGATTGTCATTCCACTAGTCAGAATGACGCCTGCCTGTTACATATGTAATAAGTCGAAAACTTATATGTTCCTCATATTGGGTGCTCCCTGACCTTGTTCCGGACAAAAATCTAACTGTTGTCAATGTGATAGCGTCACATGTCCAGAAAAACATCTCTCAAAGGCATTACATTTTCTACAAGCATGAAGTTATTATTGCAAATTAAAAGTTACCTCAATGAATTTCGTAAACTCCTTTGAGTGCTAGTGCCTTCCTTATCGAAGTACCACTGAGCAATAGTCCCACCAACCACATAAGCCTGAGCCTCGACCATAGCTGCAGCCGTCCACATCATTGTAAACACCGCCAGCGCAAAGTAAGCCGGGACCCACTTATCCTGCTTCCACGTACAATAGTATTCCCCGCTCTTCTCCTCAGCCACAATCTCCCCATTCTGGTTGGCAAATACCAAGAAGACAACAATGGGCGCATAGTACACCACCAGTCCAAAGCTAAGAGCTGGTAATACCCAGAACAAACGCAAATTCTTGGATAAGCCATGTGAGGCTACCTGGATTATCTTCACAGTCAGCTCAACTCGGTGCCAATTTATGAAAATGATCCATACAATCACCCCAATTATTAAAAATACGAAAACTAGGACTAGGATTCGGTACACCAAGGGGAACGAATCGCTACAGGATGAGTCGATTGTACAGGCGACGAACCAGTATATATTTATGAAAATCGGGATAAGGATAAAAAAGGGTAGTGAAATATAGACCAACTGTTTAGTGTAATGCTTGAGTAAGAAGAGGGTGAATAGAACAAAGGGGAAGCAGAGGATGAAGGTGATTACAAGGGTCCAGATTAGACTGGTTAAAAGGGTAGAATCGGAGGAGAGAAATAAAGGGTTGGAAAGAGATTGGTCAGCTATGGTGCAGGTTGCGGAGGTGGAGTTGTAGGAGTAGGAGGAGACGGCGGTGGAATTGGTGTTGCGATTGACTGAAGCGAAGATACCTGTCAATATATAGAGGAGAAAAATAATTTTATGCATTCAATTACATAAACGAAACCAATGCCCTTTATATGGCCAAGAATCCTAATAGATATGGATACAATAATATTGGAACAACAATAATTAAAACCCATTCCAAGGGCATTCCCACCCAATTACCCATTTCCAATAGCTAAATTTTGATTCCTATACATCAAAATCTAGGCAGAGATTTAAAGAATGTCTACACTGGATTCCCTAAACATGAAAACAGATCTTTGGATGAACAATAGTTTCCTAATTCAAGAGAATTATTGGGTAGCAAACCCACTACTTTTTAGGGGATTGTATAGCAGATGAAAGATTATACGATCCCACACTGACTAATTATAATATTAAACGCATGCATATGATTATATGGACCTTAATAGCTGGTTTCCTAGAGGTGAGCTCAACCACGTGATTGTTACAATACACTTTCAGATTTCACAGTGAGTGGAGGTTTTCCTAAATTTTAATCTCTAAAATTTAGTAAAAAGTCTAATACAGGAGGACGGATGTAAGTGCGGTAAAGAGTTAGGAAACTAATTAACAATAAATAAACCATAGAGGAACTAAGTCGAAACTATTGTAGCTTTTAAGCAAATATGCAAACTTATTTCTATTTTCTTTTTAAAAAAGCAGCAAATAAACTCAGCTTAAGGGCTAAGCAATCAAATATTATCAAGCTTTCAAGAAAAAAAATTGATAAAGTTTGGTTGTAACTAAACAAGCCCTACCTTTATATATAATCTAATATGTATATATATATATATATAGTGAGTACCGAAGGCGTAGGTGCAGAGAGCGAGGAGAAGGAAGAGGAGGAGGAAGGGAAGGTCCTTGATGGGCCTGGGCCCGTAGTTGTATGAGATTTGGAGATAATTGA
>MKEJ01085716.1:0-10099 GCA_001753735.1 Embelia ribes | reverse complement strand
GAACCTGTAATGAATATTTTAATATCTATTTATTTATGCATTTTGAAATTTTATTTATTAATGATAATCGATGAATAAAAGCGATATGAAATTATTAGAGCATGGTATCAATAAATAAATGCAATAATAATATTATTTATTTTTTTTAGAAAATAAAAATAAATTTTAAAATATTAAAATAAATATAGGCCTCGGTTTGGCGACGGATCAATGACAAATTTTTTTTTTTAATAATAAAAATGTCAGCGACGGTTTAGCGACAAAAATTAAAATATTTATTAAAATCTTTAACGACAGATTACCGACGGATGACCGACATTTTAAATTATATATATATATATATATATATAAGTGACGGATCCACGACAGACGAATTTTTTTTATTTAATTTGCACAAAATTTAGCGATGGAATAGCGACATATTTTTCTAAAAAAAAAGTTTACATCAGCGACGGATTAGTGACGGACAAATAGCAACGAAAAAAATGTTCTCGTAATTCCATCGGTATATTGTGACTATTTATAAACTCCGTTGCTGAATGTTAGTGACGAGCATTATAATGATGGAATAGAGGTAGTCGTTGATCCGTCGCTAAATTTCACATAGCGACGGTTTGACTAAAATAGCGACCAAAAATTCCGTCGTTGTTTTTGCGTTTTCTTGTAGTGTGGGTCGATACCTTGTCCAAATAATGATGAAGGCTTGAGTTTATTATAGGATCGTTGCAGTAATATGATACTATCGTGGCTATTTATTTGCATAGATCCTACTCTTACGCCAAGTTTGAATTATACAAACAACGTTGTCGAGTATTGGAATGTTTTGCAAGATTGTTTCACCCAAAACAATAGTATTGGTATTTACCGAGTTGAACGTGACATAACAATTGCAGCAAGGGAACCAAACGGTAATTCAATATTACACCGCTCTTACAACACTTTGGGAAGAATTGTCATTGCTTGATCCAATAGATGCGTGCACTTGTAGTTCTGGAACTCGAAAAAATTTGGTACTCAAGATATTTCAATTATTGGTTTGCCTTAATGATTCTTTTCAAAACACTCGTAGTGCAATTCTAGTAGCTGATCCTTTACCTGAGTTATCTAAAGTATATTCTAAAGTCCGATATAAAGAACAACATCGTGGTGTACAAGTCGGAGCATCATCGGATAATACAAGTTTCTTGGTTGGCCGAATTTAACCTGACAAGCCAGTTGAACAACAGTCACAGTTTACGTCTAGTGGCTGGCATGTGGGTCCGGACCTGCTGGTGTAAACTTTAGTTGCAGGTCCAATCGGGCAATCCCCACCCAATTCTCATGGGATCACATTGGACAAACCCAATGCAAGTAACAACACTTTATCTCTCTTTGATGGGATTTGTGATGGTAATGGTCATGTAAAATCTACCTGTTTTGTTATTAATGGCTATCTTGAGTGGTACACAGTTCAAAGATAAATTCTTGAGGACATTGCACGCCATAGAGCTAGACATGATAATAATCGGAATACTACAAGGGCTTCTTTACAAGTGACTTCTTAATCTATAGAATCTTATCCCTGGACTGTTGCTTTCGACGCCTGTTTTGTTGGTATATCTTTTTCCAATATTGCTACTTATGATGGTTGGATAGTGGAAATAAGCGCATCACAACATATGTCATGTTGCCCCCTTACAACTACATACTATAATTATGGTGACAAAATACCAAAGTCAGTGGATGCCGCTAATGGCGAATCTGTTTCTGTTACTGCTGTTTGTTCTTTTATTATTTTACCGAATTTGATTCTTCACAATGTCTTTTATATTCCTACTTTCAAATATAATCTACTTTTTGTGAGTCAATTAATTCGAGATTTTAATCTGATAGTCAATTTTTATTCTAACTTTTGTGTATTTCAGGACAATATCATAGGGATGCAGATTGGAGTGGCTAAATACCACAACGGCCTTTATTATCTTCAACTTGCCCCGGTTGCCACAGCCTATCACACATCACTCCCTTTTGAGCTTTAACATCGGCGGCTAGGTCACCCTTCTAGATTAGGATTTTCCAAGTTTGTTTTGTTACCAAATAAATTTCCTCTTTGCGATGCTTTTGAACACGGAAAACATTCTGAAATTAGGTTTACTTCTTACCAATTATGAGTATTTTTATTTTTAATAGAATTTATGATGATATTTGGGGTGGCTATAATTTTTCTTCTAGTGATGGTTGTCATTATTTTTGAGCCATTGTTGATGCATTTTCTAGACTTACTTGGGTTTATTTAATAAGAAATAAATCGTATATCTTAACTTACATCAAACATTTTTTTAATATGGTTCGCACTCAACATAATAGTCAAATTTTGATCGTTAGAATAAAGGCTCGGAATTTACTTTTTCCCAAACTCAAGAGTTTTTTTACTCACAGGGTGTTCTTCATGAGCTCACTTGTAAATACACCTGTCAATAAAATGGCGTTGTTGAACGTTAACATCAACATCTTTTGAACGTTGCTCGTTATTTACATTTTCATACTAATATTCCAATTTATTTTTAGGGGGAATGCATTTTAACTGCTATTTATTTAATTAATCGTACACCCTCTGCTACTTTAAAAGGTGACATACCATACTTACTTTTTTTTAATCATGAGCCTACTAATGATTATTTACAAGTGTTTGGATGTTTATACTATGCTCAAATGTTAAAAATAGGTCGTGATAAATTTCAACCGAGAGCTATTAAATGTGTTTTTTTATCCCCATTACCCACTCCCATTGCCTGTCCAAAAAATACATGCCCACCACAATCCTCTCTTACTAATCCACTATCATTCACAACCGACCCACACTTTTTAGCCCACAATAACCAACCCAAAATTTCAACCAAAATTACCAAACCAATCATCTAACCCCCATCCATCATACAACACCAAGTCCAACCCTTACACCCCTATTCGTAGCCCACCTACTCACATTGGCCTACCGACTACCTCAACCCCTTATCCCCATATATCAGCCTCTCCATCCTGCCAATACCTCCTCCGAATGAATCCCAAACTCCTCAGCCCTATTCCTTGGCAGGCCCACAACCCTAGCCTATTTCACCCACACCACATACCCAGCTCATACCATATACCCAACCAACTCCTGACTTTGTCCCCCTCCCCCAACACATATACAACCCACTTCACCTGATCCTACGCCTTTACCGGTGCCAGCTCAACCCTTTCCCCTTGCCCCGCCGCCTCCACTTCTACCTTGGGTCCATCACAACCCTCGACCATAATATAGTACTTCTCGCCCTAAATACCTCCTTGACTATGATTGTCCTTCACCAGATGCCCTTAATGCCACTTCGTCTGCGTCCCTTCATATGGTATACCCCATTTCTTCTTCTCTTTCTTATCATCGATTTTCTTCTAATCATTTAGCCTTTCTTACTTTTGTTAATGAAATTTCAGATCCTATTACTTACTCTCAAGCTACACGACATTCATATTGGCGTGATGCCACAAGGTCTGAACTCGATACCCTCAAGGAAAATAAGACCTGGACTATGGTGCCTATTTTTCCTAGTAAGAAGCCAATTGATTGTAAGTGGGTCTATAAGACCAAGTTAAGGTCGATGGTTCTATTGAGCATTATAAAGCCCGAGTAGTTGCAAAAGGGTACATTCAGATTGAAGGTCTTGACTACAATGATACTTTTGCTCATATTGTCAAACTTACTATTGTCTGCTATCTTTTAGCTATTACTGCTATTCGTCATTGGAATTTGCATAAGTTAGATGTTAGTAATGCTTTCTTATATAGTGATCTTCATGAGGAGGTTTATATGATTTTGCCGCCTGGGGTTTCATTACAGGGGGAGTCTTGTATTTGTCGTCTTCAAAAGTCCCTTTATGAACTTAAGCAGGTGTCGCGACAGTAGTACTCGAAATAGTTATTTGTTCTTTTTTTTGCATGTTATCACCAGTCTGTATCGAATCACACTCTCTTTACTCGTACTGCTTGTTCTACCTTTACTCTATGTTGACGATCTTGTTATTGCTGTGAATGATCCCACTAGTATTTCTGATATTAAACGTGTTTTCAGTGCTTGTTTTCACATCAAAGATTTGGGATCGCTTAAGTATTTTCTTGGTTTAAAGGTAGCTCACTCTTTTTCTGGGATTTTTGTCACTCAACTCAAATATACCTTTGATATTTTGTCGGATGCTGGTCAATTGGGGGATCGTCCAACCTCTTTTCCTATGGAGATCAATTTGCGCCTTCGTCCTGATGATGGGGTCCCTCTAGCTGATCCCAGTAGTTATTGTCGTCTGGTTGGACGTCTTTTTTATTTGACTATTACAAGACCGAATATCGCTTTTGCCATCAATTATCTTAGTTAGTTTATGACAGCTCCTCGGGATATTTTTCTACAGCTTGCTTATCGCGTTCTTCGCTATGTCAAGGGTTTTCCTGGTCATGGCGAGTTTTTCTCTTTTGCTAGTTCTTTAGAATTGACTGCCTACACGGATTCTGATTGGGCTAGTTGTCATACGATTCGTCGGTCTATCACTGTTTTTTTTTGTTACTGTGGGCTCTAGTCCCATTTCTTGGTGTTCTAAGAAACAATCCGTTGTTTTTATTTCTTATGCTGAGGTTGAGTATCGTGCTATGACTTCGACTACCAGCGAGTTGACTTGGTTAGCTACTTTGCTACGGGATTTTCATAATTTTGTTATTCATCCCATTCACTTATTTTGTGATAATTGGTATGCTATTTACATATCTCATAAAAACATGTTGAGATTGATTGCCATGTTCGTGAGAAATTTCAGTTGGGGTTGATTCATCCGTTACATACTCCGGCCTCGTCCCAACTTGCTGATATTTTTACTAAATCACTTGGTCGTGATCTTCATCAGTTGTATTCTAGTAAATTGAGCATTACGAACCTTGATGCTTCAACTTGAGAGGGAGTGTTAGAGTTAATTTTTGTTTGTAATATTGTGTTAATTTTATTTTTACAATTTAGTCCTTTTGTGCAACTATATATATGAGCCCTTATACTCCCTTATGATTAAGCAATAATAATATTTAATTTGCTCCTCTTATTTTTTATTCTTAACATTAAGCGATTCATATCCCGGTTATCTAGGCTACAATTAGATAAAGAGTAAAGGGTAAAAGTCGTCATTATTTATAGTTTAATACGGAATAACTACATAATAAAATCCGCCGTCATTATATTTAACTATGAAAATGGAACTTACTAATACAATTTCAGGGTGTTACAGTTTTTGAGTTGTACCATTTTGTCAAAAAAAATAACTTAGAACGAGTGAAACTTGTTTTACAAATCTCGATATAGGAAATGAAACTTAGTAACATTCGCATGCAATATCCTTCGCACCAACCAAAAGTTGAGCCATGATTTATTTATTTATTTTAAAAAAAAGTTGAGCCATGATTAATAACAACCTCTATAAAATGTTGAAAACTGGAAACAAATTCTCAAGCTAAAAGTAAATATACAATGTTAGTAAGTGCTACCTAATGTCTTCTGGTACTAAATAAGTATGTTTACTAATCATTAATCGGAAATATCGTTACAATCTTTTGGTCTGTCATTTGTGGCTGTTACCAATTCATGGATCTTTGCAAAGTCTTGGTCGAAAAATCTAAGTATAGATATAGCCAATCCTAACTAACAGAATCTTTCATATTATTTTAATTATTCTAATACGCCTCTTCAATCCAAAAGGTAGTGGGCAAATATTGGGATTGAAAACCATTTGCAAAAAACGAGACGCAACAAGAGGCTTTGTTAGACCATCTGCAATTTGATTGTGACTAGATAGAAAACGAACCACCAACTGCTTAGCAGCAACTTGATCCCGCACAGAATGATAGTCGATCTTGAAATGCTTAGTATGAAGCGGAAGAGATGAACTCCACTGAAGCAGTAAACCATAATGAATAGTATGATTGAGGCATCGAAGAAACATTTAACTGCCACTCAATGAATTAAGCAAGGCTAATGAAGAAACTAACAAACACGATTAACCACAAAAAAAACATCGGGTTGTGTAATAGAAAGATATTATAGGGCGCCAACAATGCTCCAGTATAGTCGGATCATCAAAAAATGGGTCATTGAACTTGCACAGTTTGATGGAAGAGGCCATAAGAGAAGTTGCTGGTTTTCACCAACCATGTTGGTGCGCTTTAGCAAGTTGTGAATATAGTGCTGCTGTGATAAAAATATGCCATGAGGCATTTGAAATGTCGAGACACCGAGAAAGTAATGTAGGAGACCAAGATCCTTACTAGCAAACACCTGCTAAATTGAAGATCATATATAATTCGAGAAATTAACCAAAAGACATAAACGATATGAAAAATAAATAGAGAGGAGTTTGCTCGACTACTCCGAGGAAATAAATGCTAACTAAAATGAGAATATCAAGCTCGGGGTGCTTGCTTCAACCAGTATAAAGACCTGCGAAACTTACACACATGATGCGGGAACGAGGATTGTGTAAACCCGGGTGCCTACCACCTAAAACCTCCTCTTCGACATGTTCATGGAGAAAGGCATTGCTATTTTCAAGCTGAGAAATAGGCCAACCTACAGAAACCGCAGTAGATAAAACCAAACGAATAGTAATAGGTTTAATTACTGGCACAAAAGTATCACCATAGTCAAGACCCTCATACTGATGAAAGCCCTTAGCAACTAATCGACTCTTATACCAATTAACCGACCCATCTGGATTTCATTTTAGCTTAACAACCCACTTACATCCTACAACATTTTCCCTCGGAGATGGAGGAACAAGATCCCAAGTCCCATTACAAAGAAGAGCTAACTTCATGCCACTTGGGATGGTGAGAAGCTTCAGTAAAGAGATGAAATCCACTGAAGCAATAATCTACAATGAATAGTATGCTCGAGCTACCAAAGAATTTGTTTAACCGTCACCCAATGAGATAAGAAAGACTGATGAAGAAACTGGCAAACGCGATTAACTATATAAGAATTATGTGTGAAATAATATCCAACCTTCTGTATTCATATTAATAATGTCATACATATACAAGGAAAGAGAAAATACATGAATAAGAAAATATTCCAAAAGATACATGCCTAACTAACAAAATCTTCCCCATTATCTTCAAGTGTTCCAATAAGCCCCCTTAATCGAGATGGTAGCAGGGGAACATTGACATTAAATACCATGCCTATGTACCTAACACATACCAAGCAGTTGAGTGTCTACGTAGTCGGTCGGATGCCTATGCTATTGATCGACTGATATAGCTAAGCAATCAACTAACATTACTCGGATCCAATGCAACCCCATTATATGCTTAGGATATGGGCATATATGAATCCTATATTTTTCTCTTAGACACGGCCTGTAGCCTACCTCAAGAGTGGAGTCAAGAACAAAAATGGGGGATTTCTGATGGACCTTAAGGTCATTTGTACACCCCATTACAGCTCATTGTGTCGAGTTTAGAGGTTACTCATGCTTGAAACTTGGTGAAACTTTCACATGGAAGATGGTGGTGGAATGCGCATGAAATATGCTCACTTTTTTAGTATAAATATGTAAGCTTGAATGTGATAAAACATAAACCAAAAATAGCAGAAAAAGAGAGAAAATAAGCTGTGAGAGTTGTGAGGTAAGTAACAAAAATTGTGTGAGGTTTTGTACCCCTCTTTGAATTATTTTTTTAAAAAAAATTGTTTCCTCTCCGTGGATGTAGGCAAATTTGACCGAACTACATAAATATTAGTGTCCATATTTTGATTAGCATTATTTTTTGCATCCCAACAAGTAGTATTAAAACGGTGTTGGCCAGATTTTTCAATTTTTGCTTAACTGCAAATTTTTGAACTTGTTCGAAAATTACAAGTGAACATATAATTGGATTCTTCATTCCAAACTGAGAAATTTGGTGCAAATATCATGTCAAACCGTCAACGGAATATTCTTTTTCATTAGGGAATATTCCCTTTCCATTTTTTAGACGATTCCGACTCTATTTTTGACATACCAAGAGGAGTTTCCAAGGTTTTTGATAGTCTTGGTAGCAATGGTGACCTTTGTTTTTTAAGATTATACTCCAAAAAAATATACTTTGGCAAATTTGGGCTCATAAATCATAGGATTAATGAAGGATTCTAATTCTAGTGCAATTGTCAAGTTGAATGCAATCAACTATGCATTATGGAAACCTCGAACGAAAGACCTTCTCAATTGCAAGGATATGTACGATCCCATTAAACAAGAATAAATGAAACCACACGATAAATATGATGACGTCTAGAAGAAAAAAAACAAAAAAACTATTGGTAAAATTAGACAGTGGATTAATAATAGTATTTTCATCACATTGCGCAAGAGACTGATGAGTATGTGCTATAGAAGAAGCTGAAAATTTTGTACCAAGCGAAGACTACTTGAAGTAAGGCACTATTGATGAGATGCCTAATTAATCAGAAGTTGAAGGATGGTGCCTATGTGGCTGTACACACCAATAACTTTCAGAAACTGATGAATGAACTCTCAGCTATGGACTTGCAACTGGGTGATGAAGAACAAGCCTCACTACTTCTCAGTTCCTTGCCAGACAGCTGAGAGACTTCAGTTATCTCTTTCAGCAATTCGGCTCCAAATGGAACTCTTACTATGTCAATGGTTAAAGATGTCTTATTCAGTGGAAAAACTAGAAGAAAAGAGATTGGGGTTAATCAGTTAGATACTTTTGTTACTGAATGAAAGCAACAAAAGTAACAGGAAAATGATAGAGGAAGGAATTGAGATAGAAGTAGAAGTAGAGACAGGTCACAATCTCAAGCACAATCACAAACCATCATCAAGGGTAAAAAGAAGTGTTCATACTGTGGCAAAGAAGACCATATTCAAAAGAACTGCTGGAAATAAAACGCCATCAAACTCAGTCAAACAAATAACTAGCCAAGGAAGATGGTTTAGCCTTAGTAACTATCTTTGGAGATTGTGCATTAATCTCTGTTGATGAAGAATCTTATATGCATACTACTAATCAAGATGTTGAATGGGTGGTAGATAACGCTGCTTCCTACCACACCACTCCTTGTAGTAATGTATTCACAACATACATGACTGGAGATTTTGGTATAGTCAAGATGGGTAACTCCATCTTCTCCAATATCGTCGATATTGGTGATATTTAGATAAAGATTAGTATTGTAACATCCCAAAAATTTCGAATGAATTTTTCTCATTTATAATAATATTATAGAAGAATATAATATTATTATTGTAGAATAGAAGTGTACGAAGTATCATAGAAGGAAGTACGAAGTAGTTACGAGTTTATAGAAGTATAGACGCAAGAAGATTATATTGCATTAGTATAAAATGTGGCTAAATACGGAGATGTTTGTTCTATTGTATAGTTACGACACGTTGTATCTTTACGAGATCTAGCGTGTACATGGTGGTACTTAGATAGAGTGCCAAGCGTGGTATAGAAGTAGAAGAGTGTCGTGAAGTAGTTAGAGGACTCGAGGGTTGGATTTCGTGAAGTGTAAAAGAGTAAATGCGGTGTTGTGTCGGAGTTTATCGGAAGATGCGTAAAGTTGCGTAAATTGAGTTTCAAGCATACAAACGATAATCCAAAGGTAGGAGAATACTCTATTAGTATCTAGAAGTGATTTGGGATGTTTTTGGAAGTTTTCATCTTGAGGTGTTTGGACAAAAAATTCTTGTAAGTCTGATTGATCCAACATGATCCAACAGGGTTTGGATCGATCCAAAACTTGGATCCAATCGATAGGCGTGAAATAACACTTTGTCTTATTACTTTTTTCCCCAAAAATAGAACATAGAGAGAGAGAGAGATGAGGGGGTCCAAAATTTTTGGAGAAGAAGAGCCAAAATCATCTAGCTCCCGAAGCCTAATCTGAAAACTCCCGAAGCCTAATCTGAAAACTAAGGCTAGATTCTTGATCCTTGAAGTGTGGAGAGTATTTTGAGGTAAGCCACGAACCTCGTCTTGTTAGTTCATGTTACCTCATTTTTTGTGCCTAATTGATACATGAATTTAAAGTTGATTTTCTTTA
>MKEJ01085710.1:0-15581 GCA_001753735.1 Embelia ribes | reverse complement strand
CTAACAACTTAAGCTTTTAGGTAAGACGATCAAGTCTACCCCATTAAAAAGTTGATTTGCACTGGTTTAATTAGAATATGTCTGAAAGTGGGGGTTTGTTGAAAATAATATAAATAATACAAATATATAATGTGCCTCTCCATAAGAACTTAACTTTTGGGTGAGAATGTAGCACATTACCTAACATATTATATAAGGTGCATTGTTTTAGTGCTCACTTTCCCACTTTGTATCCGTTCTATCTGTCGCTCTATTAGGTTGCACCATTTTCCATTTGCATTAATGTGATTATCACTTGATAGTATCAACTTTATGATGCGGGCAGGGACAGGAATACTGGCATCTGGGACAAGGTATCAATATCCGTTTATGGGGTGAGTTACTATTAACTATTAAACTTTGTTATAATTAGTCACCATTTAAAATCCTTTCTGTTGCTTTCCTCATTCTGTCCTTTATTGATTTATGAAGTTGTACGATAGTGAACAAAGCCAACGTACTTGGGCTTTATCCTTGTTTGGGGTTTTCCATTGTTTTGAGAATCAAAGCTTTCATAGGAAGGGCATTACTTTTATGTCCATGCGATAACAATCTCATATATTTATCCTAGATACTTGTGCATAAATTGTTTTTGACAATTCATATCCATAATACATTTTCCTATATGCTTAGCAACAAGTGACAAAAAGTGAAGAAAACAAGTAATAGGTGTGACTTCTATGAGGCCATATTATTATTATCTCTAAATTTGATTTCAATGCTTTATCATACGGTGTGCAGCCTGTGAAGATACTGGATCCCCACTTGGTCTCATCATTCTATGACAATTACAAGAGGGTTTACCTGCACACCACCACTGAGCTGATTAATAGAAGTGCAAATGTTGCTGAGTGTTCTTTGAACATCCAAGTGACAACGGAATTAGAAGGAAACTTTTCCCTAGTAGAACATCTTCAGGCACAGCGTGTGTCAATTCCTCCAGGAACATCTGTTCATTACACATTTCCTCAGGTTCCTAATCTGAAAAGAATTGAATTTTCTATGTTTTCTCTTAGATTCATGAACACAGATCATTTGAGAAAACATTCTTTTCATAGTTGCATACCTTAAAATTTTGAGAGCTAATTTCATATTATGATCGACATTGATATAGAAAATGTAAGATAACCAGTACAAGTTACGCTAAATTCTCTAGCTCTAATGTTAACATTGTCTATTCACAGCTGTTCTTCTACAAGCCGAATTTATGGTGGCCGAATGGCATGGGTAAGCAGTCTCTGTACAATGTTGAAATTACTGTTGATGTAGACGGCTTTGGAGAGTCTGATTTATGGAGAGATCGATTTGGTTTTCGCAAAATTGAGAGCCACATCGATAGTGGAACTGGTGGAAGGTGGAACTCATCTTTAATTAGCATAAACATATAGAATACATCAATTAATTATCCAAAGGTTGTGAGGTCAAACATAACTTTGATTTATCTTTTTTGTACTTTTAGACTTTTTAAGGTCAATGGGCAGCCGATCTTTATCCGTGGAGGCAATTGGATTTTGTCTGATGGGCTACTACGCCTTTCAAAGGAACGTTACAAGACGGATATCAAGTTTCACGCAGATATGAACTTCAACATGATACGTTGTTGGGGTGGTGGACTCGCTGAGAGACCAGAGTTCTATCATTACTGTGATATTTATGGCCTGCTGGTTAGTCTTTTAATCTTTCTTGCTTGCTTGGTTTGTGAATATTTTCCCCGAAGTTCTTCCCCGAGGTTATCATTTGGATGTACTCGGTCAAATAAACATCTCCAGTTAAACTTTTATGATCTCTCTGACATAGGATGAAGTAGATTTATGCAGGGTGAATTTACTAAAAATAAGGAATTTCTCATTAGTATTCACATGCTATAAAGATTCAACGTATAGGTGTGGCAAGAGTTCTGGATAACTGGAGATGTTGATGGACGAGGTGTTCCCGTATCAAACCCAGATGGTCCTCTCGATCATGAACTCTTCTTGCTTTGTGCAAGGGATACCGTCAAGCTTTTGAGGAATCATCCGAGTCTTGCTCTTTGGGTAGGGGGAAACGAACAAGTTCCACCCAAAGATATCAACGCAGCATTGAAAGACGAACTGAAACTACATCCTCACTTCGAAAACTCAACCGAAAATGTAAATTTGAAGAAGGAAATTTCCCCGGTGTTGAAGGATCCCAGCCAGTATCTTGATGGCACACGTATTTACGTACAAGGATCAATGTGGGATGGTTTTGCAAATGGGAAAGGGGACTTCACTGACGGTCCGTATGAAATCCAGTATCCCGAAAGCTTTTTCACGGATGAGTTTTACCAGTACGGGTTCAATCCCGAGGTTGGCTCAGTGGGTATGCCTGTTGCAGCTACCATCAGAGCAACGATGCCTCCAGAGGGCTGGCAAATTCCTATATTTAATAAATTGCCTAATGGTTTTGTTGAGGAAGTTCCAAATCCCATATGGGTATACCACAAGTACATACCTTATTCAAAACCTGGCTTGGTACATGATCAAATTTTGCTGTATGGAACCCCCAAGGATCTTGATGATTTTTGTCTCAAGGTAATGAAGATCTTTTCTCTCCCGAACGGAGGCGTCTTAATCCCCGCTTTCTTTCGTTTCTCGTCTTAATTTGTGCTTAATAATTTTCTCAGGCCCAGCTAGTTAACTACGTTCAGTACAAAGCCCTATTGGAGGGGTGGACCTCCCGTATGTGGAGTAAATATACTGGCGTGCTAATTTGGAAAAACCAGAATCCTTGGACAGGGCTGAGAGGTCAATTTTACGACCATTTGCATGATCAAACAGCAGGCTTCTACGGCTGTCGCTCTGCAGCTGAGCCCATCCATGTTCAGCTTAATCTTGCTACTTATTTTGTAGAGGTAATCTCTTCTGTTTTAGTAATTTTAATTGCTAAATTGTAGCGATTTTGGAGTGGATTGATAACATCATTTAGCTATTGGTAACCTGGGGTTTGCCTTGAGTTCCTCGATTCTTGTAGCGAACAAGTTGAAACTGCATTTAATGCATTATTTTTAATGAAGAAGAAATCGCTTATTATACATATTAATTGCTTCCTACTAACTGTCATGTACAGGTGGTCAACACTACGTCGGAGGAACTTTCTGATGTAGCTATAGAAATGTCGGTGTGGGACCTGGAAGGAACATGCCCATACAACGAAGTTACTCAAAAGCTCTCCGTGCCAGCTAAAAAAACTGTACCCATTGTCGAGATGAAATACCCCAAATCCAAAACCAAAAAGCCGGTCTATTTTCTTCTCCTGAAACTTTACAACGTGTCAGATTACGGGATTATATCTAGAAACTTCTACTGGCTGCACCAATCAGGTGGAGATTTCAAGCTATTAGAATCATACAGAAAGAAGAAAATTCCTCTCAAGCTAACATCTCAGGCCTTTATTCGAGGTTCTACTTGTGAACTCCGAATCCACGTAGAGAACACGTCAAAAAAGCGAGACTCGAAGAACATACTATACAAAAATAATTTTGTTTCTAAAGTTGGTAATGGTGACTTTGCTATGGACTCCCTTGATTCTGTAAAAAGCAATATTGAGGACAAAAACGTGCGGGGTCTAATTCATAAGATCTGTAGGCAATTTACGAGGGAACCTACTAGATTGAGGGTATCTGAAATTGATGGGACAGAGGTTGGAGTTGCTTTCTTTCTCCAATTTTCTGTTCATGCTTCGAAGCAGGACCACAAGGAAGGTGAGGACACGAGGATTCTACCTGTTCATTATTCTGACAATTACTTCTCGTTAGCACCAGGTGAAGTTATGCCCATCACTCTTTCATTTGAAGTCCCAGCAGGTGTGAGCCCGCGAGTTACTCTCCATGGTTGGAATTACCATAGCGCGTATACGGTTCGTCTAACGTAAAATGCTTGTATGTTTCAATAAAAGCCCGAGCATGTCCAATTGGAAATGAAGGCTTATTCTTCACTCTTCTACGTTCTGAGTTCACACCATCGAATTATGTGAGAAGCACAATTAGAAGCCTTGGGGAGCTCAAGTGATCGCCTGTCCGTGGAAGACCGTATTTGGAATGTATCACGTCATGCGTTGGGTTTTTCTTTATGTTTTGTTGTATTTAGTAATCAATTGTAAACCACTGTAAAATGATGCCCGGGTGGGTTGAAATGTGGCAAATGTATCCTCTTCCACGGCATGTTGATGCTGGTTGAGCATTTTTATCCCTGATAGATGCCTCAGCCTTGATTATTGGTGAGAAATAAAAACCAAAAGAGAAAAAGAAATGAAAATGTCCGTCTGTTTTGGCAGAGCAATATTATACATAGCTGGGAAAAATTGCCGATTGGTTAGGTGGACAGTGTAGACAAACATGCCAGTGAACAAATGTTCGTTTTCCTGATGAATTTGTTGTGTAATTGAAAATGCATTTCTGTTTCTGTTTCTGTTTTGTACATAATTTGGTGGTTAGAACTTTCGAATTGGTTGATCAACACAGAAGGCATTACATTTGCTAAAATCGGGTGCATATATTATTACGGGGAAAGCTTCTATACGCATTTAGTATATGAATTGGTAAACAAACGGCGTTTTAAATTCGTGATAAGTGAGCATATTTGGTAGTTGTTTAGAGGCCTCCACACTAGTCATTGGTGTCATCTATCTACAATATTGCTTGTGTTCCAATTTGTATACTAGTATTTTAAAACTATCTACAATATTGCTTCTGTTCCAATTTATATACTAGTATTTTAAAACTTTGGGATGAATTTCATAAAAATAAAAAATTCACGACTAAATTAATGAAAAGTAAAACCATTGGGGGTATTTAGATAAGTTCTCAAATTTCTAGGGGGTGGCCGAGGTTAAGCTTAATTCGAGTTCGAGTAATTACATTATTGATGTGTTTGACCTTGCAAGTAGCTTGGGTATAATATATATATATATATAACATAAAGAAAAAAGAATTTCCGATTCGAGTTCTATTCGAATTCAGATATAAACTTAACTCGGGTCGAGCTTGAGCTCAAATAATGGTAATACAAGTCGAGTCGAATTCGAGCACTGCTAACTCTTGTGGCCACCAGTGTATAATTCTCTCACCCAAATAACAAATCTTGGGGTTAGTTTTGCATAACCACAAGCAGTGATGAGCATCATCCACACATTCCCCTCCTTCAACTCATTCCCAAGCCCCAATCTTTTAAAATCACATGGTTCCTCACCATCTCCTGTTACAGTCAAGTGCAGAGGAGAGAGATCCACAGATGATGATGAAGAATTCATGAATACTTGTTCAGCTCATGAAGTGCTTGGTGTTGCTCCCAACTCCTCTCCTTCCCATCTCAAAGCCGCTTTTCGCGCCAAAGTAATTCTCTACAATTCTTCAGTTGTTTTGGTCTAACCATGATAAATTATGGATAAAAGAACAAAATGAATAATTCTTGTTCATGGTTTGATATGGAAAATAAAGGCCTATTACAAATTAGGAACAAATTACCACAAGGAATTTTATTTAAAAATGGTTAAGAGTAATTTTTTTTTTTTAATCAATTTATAGTAGTTTATTCTCAAAATATAGTAATTCTGCGATAAAATGATTTCTTGTATGTTTACTCCTATCTCCCAAATAGTAAGAGCATTCACACCCGTCTTTCTAGCCGGGTTTCTCACCTCTTTAATTTCTCAAATGAGAAAATGAGAGGAAATCTCTGGCTGCAATAAGCTTTTCTATTGAGAAATTTAGTATTCACAATTTCTTTATTGAAAAAATATATTTTTTTACCAAAATAAAACAAATATATTTGTAAAATTATTTTTACAAGAATGGAGAGGTTTTGATTGCATCCACTAGTTTTTAAACTGTTAATAACTCCGTTAACTAGCTTGTGATGAAACAACAACAAAGGCAAGCGTTGGGGCTGTTCTCAAGGAATGGTTGGGCCATATAACAACTTTATGCTTAGTACTTGTGAAATTTTACATAGTATATAGGTAAAGGAGTTTCATCCTGATGTGAGAAGAGATGGCCAAAGTTCAGACACGATGATCCGAAGAGTTATTAGGGCCTACCAGGTACTGAATCATACTCTCCAGTCCACGAATTATTGGTGCAATTTGATCGACACGCAGTTTCATGAAACATTTCAAAATTTGAATGTCATTTCCATGTAAATTCCAATTATCTTATTCTTTTGCCTAATGATTATGGGTCATGGGTTTGTGCTATTGGCAATAACCTCTCTAGAGATAGGGATTAGGATGCGTAAATCAGATTCTTCTAAATGCCATAATATGAGAGTTTTGTGCACTGGGTTGTTCATATATAGTATTGACAATTCTTTGGATTTTGAAATAAAATAATATCCAAAGGAAGTGCAACAATTAATTTTGTACAACTCAAAAAGTGACTTGCACTAATTATTTGTCAACAGAAGGAGTAGCAGTTTGTCTGTTTGTTTTTAAAGCTTGCAAGGGGTAATTTCTTAACGGGTATAAATAAAAGTTCAATTAATTGGGACCATGCAGGAAAGGGCTACAAAGTTTCATTCACCTTTTTGATGAAAATTTTTTCATTTTGTTAATTACTGCAGATGCTATCCAAATACACCAAAACCGAGATTATTGAGAGGTAATTTGTTTTTCCTTATTTATCTTCTTTTTTCTCTATGCAGAAATCCATTCCTTGACTTTTGATATTTGCACTACGCTCTACTTTATTCTGCTTGCGTTTCAAATTGGTCTCGGGTTTTAATTGTCTGAAATGGTGTAGGGAATGTCTAGATCCTTTCGATGAACCAGAATGTGAGGCATTTGATCTATTTGTTAACGAGGCCGTATGTGTTGGCAAAGGTATATTTGTACACTCGCATTTAAATTTTGCTTTTGAAGATGAACGTTATGCAAATCAGGAAAACAAGCGAGATTAAATCAATTTTGCATGAGATTTTTTCTTATGTTGATTATGATTTCAATGTTTGTATTTTGGGTTGGTTCCATTTGAATTATCCCGGAACCTTATCAATAGAAAATTGGGTGGCTACTTTTTTTATTTGCCAATAAATACGTTTAAATTATTTGGGTTGTTTCCAAGTGGAGCTTCGTATCTTCCTTGGGAATAATTGTTTATCGAAACATCATTTTACTGACTGGAGGTACTTAGCCAGTTACCCATTCCAAAATGGAGGTCTGAACGTCAAAAGAAATTACGATGGAGGCTAAAGCCACATACACAAAGTTTTACACTAAAATATAGGATACTAGATTGGAATCCGCATGATGCACGGGTTGCATGTAAATTTTTTTCTTTTTATAATTAGTTTTGATTTTTCATAATATTGTTTTTCATTATCTTTTAAACATGATGTCTTTTGTTTCTATTTTTTCCAGTAGTTTAAGCTTTTGTAGAAAAAAAATTAGTTTCTATTAGATTAAATTTAAAATTTGTAGGAATCTTATTATGATAATATATATATATATATAGACAACTCAATGCACAAAATTTTCGCAATGCGGGTAGAGAGACTGTTTCCAAGAAGATGAACCTGTGGCCTTGTCGCAACGGGGGCGTGCATGACCTTTAGCTATATGAATTTAAGTTAGAGCTTTAAACATTACTAATTTCAATTCCAGAAAGACTGAACATGAAATAATTATGATAATCAAATGTCATGTAAACGACGAATCATCTACATAATATTTCTAAAAATGTTATTGCTTATTTGAATAATATTAACAAGATTTGTGGGGAATCATAGATTGCTTGTAATCATGTCTTTGACGGTAGGGTTTCTATTTTTGGCTATTTAAATACGAGTTTTTTCCATAGTAATGGAATTATATTATGATAAGTTTTATTATTTAAAAACTCTAAATTGATGGAGTATGTGCCAATCAATTATGCTTGCACTTGCCAATCAATTATGCCAAAAAGTCACGAGGACATGTGTTAATGATTTATGCGGGCACATGTTACAAAAATGTAGCAAATAGTTGAAAGTATGACTTTTATATTAACAAAAGATTTTGTGCTTCTTTTAAAACATGGGGGTGTTGTTGCCTCCCTAACAAACCTTTGGCCCTGTCCCTGTTACCGACGGTGTTGCACGTTAATTCTCATAGTTTAAGCATAATTTGTGGGTTAAAAAATTTAAAGACATGTAATGGAGTCCTTTTTGACACTAGATTTATATGTGCATGGTTTGAAAATTGTTTAACTTTACCCATTTTATAAGAAGCCAAAGGACCTGTTATGCCGGACCTGTTATGCCCGTAAAAAAACAACACACATTATACTCTTCAGCTTAATCGGGATAAAAGCTATTTTCCCCGAGGCCTTCAAGTTGCTTACATCCATAGAGCTCACTTATATATGTTAGATTATGATTAGTTTACCCGACCCTGTTCTTCTTCTCTTTTTCGTGAAAAGTCTACGAGTCTAGCTTTTCTCATATTCGACAACATTGACATGCTAGTGCTTAACACTTTGCAGGTTGTCCGTATTCTTGTGTTGCACGAGCACCTCATGCTTTTGCATTTGCGCCTTGTACAGGAACTGCACGTGTAACGTCTCAAGGTACGATGAAACTTAGGGAATTAACATATGAACTGAGAACATCTGACGATCATGTATTCAAATTTCATGGTGCATTTTAATCAGGCCACGGTGAAGATTACCGGGTTCAGTTGGCAGTCGGCCAGTGCCCCAGAAGTTGCATCCATTTTGTCACACCCTCGCAACGAATAATTCTAGAAGAGCTACTCGAAAGGTACTGAAAGTTGACGAAGTAAGAAAATAATTTATTATTTTAAGGGTTATTAAAGTAGTTGAAATGTGGAATAGATGATTGTGTACCCTTAAGTTTGGTCGCAAAAGTTGTTATTCAGTTATACCGATATAGAAGGTATATATGGATACTGATAAACTAATTCACTGAAGTTTTTGGTACATCTCTTTTATGTAAAGTACATAAAAGGCTGTAAATGAACCAAGTTATTCATGAATAAGCTTGGACGCGACTTAGCAAAGTTAGGCTCGGACTCGTTCATTTAATAAATGAGTCAAGCCCTGAATACCAAAATAGGTCTCATTAGATAAATGAGTCAAATTTGAACAACTCCCAGCTCGGCTCGGTTCGTTAAGAGCTTGAGCTTGTTTGATTCATGCATTTGTGTGTGTGTATATATATATATATATATGTATATATTTCAAATTGGAAGTGTTAGTTTATGTGCATAAAGACATATCGTTTAGAATAAATCTAATAAATTAAAAAAACGTGTCCCTCTTACCTGAATGATATATTTTTAATAGCTTTACCCTTTTATAATTATAATATTAAGTTGAGAAAATCGTACATTGTCGTAATTATTTGATATATGCGCTTGTATGTGCTTATAGTTGACGTTTCTATAAGAGATTCAAGTTACGATGTTTGTTTAGATATTTAATAGGTCAATAATAAGTAATATCTATAAATTCAAAAGAATCAAAATATTCATGAACAAACTCGTTAAGTAAGGGGGCCAAGCCTATACAAACCCTTCGAACAAACGAGTCTGCATACTCGGCTCAACTCATTTGAACCTTAAGTACATGTAACATTGCCTGTTGAAAATCAACTTTTTATTTTTGTATTTGCAGTATCTTAGATGTTCCTTACGATACATCAGCTGAAGCAGATATGCTTTATTCCCTGATTGTGAAGGCTAAATTCGAGAATAATCGTTACCAGAAGCCGAAGAAGCAGCCCAAGGTTTCAACAGATCGAGTAGATTGGTACTGATGTATGTATGTAGACGTAAGCTGCTAATATCAACAGCTTACTAGCATTTGCAGAGTAGAGGAAGCGTAAATATTCAAGGAAAATTTCGATATGACTCTTTTGCCTTGTTACGATGCGATTGAACTCAGAAAAGTTACACTTATTTACTGTTTAACATGGATGTGTTTGTATAGCTTGTGATAAGAAAGAAAAATAACTCAGAAGTGATTTAGCTCGTAGCCGAAGATTTACATTGTTTTATGGACACATTGTTAGGATTGCGGGAGCTTTATGAGTTATTTTACACTAGTTTCCATTGTTGTGAATTTCTTGGGGGGGCATTTTGGGAAGTTTACATGTTTATTTATTAAAGGGTTGTGTACATAGTATAAATATATCTCTTCGTGTAATTGTAACTCTATCTCATACATGACACTACATTTTGTATTAGCATATTTCGCAAGACGTGGAATGAGAACACACCAACGGAAATTGCCCAAGGCTAACAGCTTTACAAGAATCACTTGAAGGATATTGATTTGCATTTGGGCTAGTCTTTGGGCACCTATGAATGTTGGCTTCAGAACTTACTATGGAGCTCTCAAGCTATTCCATAACATCAGAATGTCCTCGTAAGCACCATTTACTCTTTGACATGTCCTCTGAGCCTCTTGCTAACGGGTGTCTTCGACGCTCATTAAGTTTGAGAAACGCACAGCACCAAAATGTCAACAACCGAACTCTAAATATATGCAAGATCACCGCAAGTACAACTCATCTCAATGCTGCGCCCAAATTGTTCACTCAAGTAGGTTTCAACCCTACATCAGCTCACAACTCGGCACCTATCGGAGAAGGGAATAATACACCCATTGCCCCTGCACAAATAGCTATCATGCTGAAGAATCAGTCCAACAACCAACAAAGCTTGACTCACTGTTCGAATGTAGCAAAGTTTTCATCCCTCTTTGTAACCAGTCTCGTACAACTCATTTATGAGTGTCAAGCAACAAGTCCACGCTGAAGCATTCGAAGCCAACTATTATGGCCAACATGATTGTATGACGACACCCCCTATTATCTTGAATTGTTCCAAAACACGAGTAGTTTAATACCCGCATCCATAAAAGCAAGTGCAACTCGTTGTTTAGGTCCACCCCAATGCTTGACAATGACGATGTGTGTTTCCACAACACCTCAATGAAAGAGCAGCTCGATCAGTCTACTAGATACGCACAACATGAGCAAGGCATTATCATTTTGCTAAATTTGTGTTAACATTATGATACCCTCGAGCAAAATACCATTGAGCAACAATGACTTGAAATGGTCCCTTTGCCATTGGTTCCCATCAGTGATCTTCCCTCAAAGCGGACATACGAACTGCCAACAATGGTGGTGTCCCACATTGCGGAAATAATCAAGCTTCAAGCATTCAAGCACATACCACCAGTTGCCTTCATGCTTCCTTGAGTTAAGCACGCTGCACCACAAAACGTTAACCCACGTCTTGTAGTATTTCACCACCAACTCGCTATCAAAATGTATTTAGTAGAAATCATGCTCATTCCAAAACACTCGTCTGGATACCTGACAATGCTCAACACAACGTTCACATAACGACGGCACCGTAGTCCTTATTTCAGGTCTGCCATGATCTAAGCTTTCGCTTCGTCCATGCAAAGAGTCTTATAAGTCGTGCCCAACTTATGCACGGTCTTTCCATGTTTCGTCCCCATGTTAAGCTCAAAGATTGTTGAAGTGGCGACGAATTGATATCAGGGTCCTGACACAATCTAACATCTTACTCTTCAAATGCTTTCCTACAAGTAACCTTTGTATGCACTAGATATCAAACTGTCGTTTAGGTCGCTCAGTCCAATATCATAGCAAATAGCAGCTTCACCAATTTCTCATGAAATAGTCAACGCAGTCTAGACCAATGAATCTTGTTCAATGCCCAAACATGGAGGATATCCCTAGAGTCTTAAGTTTCACAACGCTACTTTAATGCCTAAATCATCACCAACCAAGTTAACATATGTCCTTGTTTGACAACGACGCCCTACATCGAGCGTTTCTCTTTGATACCAACTGTCACAGAGGGTTCCCCAATGTTATCTATCAATAATGCCCCTTCGAATATGCAGCAGAATGCCCGTGAGGCATCAAAGCACCGCTTTATCCTGCCAATCCTTAATGCCAAACAACAAGGCTTTTCGAATGCCACCAAACAGGCTACTCATGTGCAACTCATGCATGCACACTACGATCACATGTTAATATTCCTTCTTGTCATGCGCATGCACTCCTATGTGTGTCACGAGATTTAACCCAAATAAGGGGGCTCCCCAAGAGAATGCATAGCATTAGCGCTAATGATATCAAAGTACACGCCAACCATGCCATCAATGATATTAATCTTTTAAAGTCCCAAGACATCATGTCTGCCCATCCTGATTGCTAAACCAAGCAACACACAAGTACCCAAAAGACATTGTGATCTTTGACACGAATGTCAACCAATTGATGCTTATAGCTTGCATGCCACAAGGCACCATTAACCCAATATGGATGTCTATCAAGCAAATGTCTCTTGTAAGACAATGAGAACCTCACATTTTCTTTCCAGGCATACGACACATAGCATAAACCATCGATAGCTGAATCAGAAGTAATACTCACAAAAGTGGTAGGTACAAAGGTAGCCTACTGGCAAGATGAGTATAAAACCCTACCCTCGGGATTTGCTAGTTATCATACCCCCATGGGCTTCCTTAGTGACAATTCCCCTCGTGAGGAACTAGCATGTCGCTCGACAAACTAGCCGACCCTCTTAGTAGGTCACCTCACCAAGAGGGTGACTATTTGACACTCTTGTCCTTGCCCTTTGACAAGAAGTGCGGGAGGGAGGTAGAGCTCAAACCTTTACCCCTCCCTAAGCATTATCTCTTTATGCATCGTTGAAATAGAGGAGATGGACCCTAGCCTTATCAAATTTAATACGATGTTTAAGTGCATACAAGCAAAAGACTGTGCCTCAAGAAATCGGTTTGGTTGGTTGCAACTTATAAACTTCAGCTTTGCAATATTTTTTTTTAAAAGTTGCACAATGTTTAACTGCTCAACTTTTAAGGAGAGCATATTTGTTATTTTGACCTAAGTAAGCAGGAAGTTTTAAACTTGATGCATTCAGCTTTTTTCTTAGTTAGATATAAGTTGGCTTATTTAAAAGTTGCAACCAAATAAATTGTTTGCCTTATGCATTTAACAATCATGAATTAGGGCTAACTTTTCTTGAAAGTTCACAGAATTAGCATGTGGCGAGCCGCACTATTTGGCTATTGACCTGGATCAGAAAACATTATCAATAGCTTGGCCTTCGAGCACATACAAATTTTATTGGTAACGAGAGGTGCTATTGACGTAATAAACATGACCAGGCCGAATTTTGGAAATTTGGTTTATATCCCCATTGTTAAAGTCAAAATCAATCCCCGATATAAAACCAATAATATCTCTCTCACTATCATGTCTAATCATCAAATTGGCGCAAAAATGATGAACTAGGTCGGAATACATAATTTCCTTAAGAGTTGTGACGCACGTACATACAATTGTCTGTACAGTAACAATACATACAAAATGCGGGAACAGATTCAGCCACATCAATCTCGAAAATTTGTTTTGTCTCACTTGAATCCTCCCACTTGCTTGATCATATATATATGTAAACAATGCGGGATAAGCTCTAACATGATATCACAGCATACTAGCGATGTCACGTTGTACCTCCTGCCGTTTACTGTATATCTATACCTGTTCATTACATATGTTTGATGGGCCTCTATTGAAACCTAACAATTGGTCTTCATCTTATTTTGACTGTAGCATGAACATTCTCATTATGCATATTTTTTTAACTCACAATGCTCTAATATTCTAAGTTTTCATTTTTCTCTGAGTACCTTTGGCAAGGAAGAATATTAAGAACCTACTCATATGAGCAGAACTTTAACCTTCCAAGAAAAAAATTTAAAAATAAAATAAAATTGTTGACTTGGACATACTATGCCAAGGAAATTAAATAAGTACCAGAAAGTAAATGTGTTTCCTTGAAAGATGCAGATTTTGTACATATAAACATGTTTGTAGGGTTTTGCTAGATACCTGGATTTAGGAAAGAGGCTATTAATTCTAATTTTATATGTTTAACATTGCTTCTATCTTCTACCTGTCAATTTCAGAATAAGGGTATATAGAAAAATCTTACGTAAATGTAAAAATTCCATCCTTAAAAGAAATAGTATGTCATAATATTGATTCAAATATAATAATTTAGAAATTATAGCATAAAAAAACAGTGGAACAAAAAGGACAGAAAAACGTTAAGAGTAGCAGTAGATAAATTGCGAAAACCAATATACGTAACGGCACCTACAAGCCAATAGCAGAAGTATTACTTAAGAGTATGTGATTAATTTGTGACATGGTCAATGCTTGAAAATTATATTGGTTCACCACAGAGTTTTTCTAGAAATTTGTTTGCCAATTAACTACTAGCTTGAATCGTATATATGGTGTAACCTTTGAGGTTGAAGCCACGTGATCCAATGTTTCTCGGCAATCCAATCACAATATGTTTCACCGCCGCGATATGGTTTACTGCGGTAAATGTGGTTTTGTTTACCCTCGAAGCTGTAGAATTCAATCCCCTCTTCAAAGCGATAGTAAAAGATCTTGTTAGCCATGTGACTTCTTGCCCCGATTTCTGGAACCACAAATGAGGTGTCACGATCAATAAATAAGTCCGATCTTGGAAACCACTCTTTTTGCACCCAAGTCATTGCGAGTGGATCGAATATAAAAACTTTGAATTGCAACTCTCTATCTGATGTAGAACCGTGTGTCACGTTCAGTATATATCCATCATAGACAATAAGGCGTGAACATCCCGAAAACCGTTCCTCAAGAGATCACGGTTTTGATACGGCAAGAGTAGACAAATTTTGTCGGGATGATACCTTATAAGTCTCCCATCGTAGTCGACACAACAGAAAGCTCCTCCGATGAATTCCATTTGATGAACAAAGTGCCCAATGGATGTTCGAGTGGTCCATGTAGCAGTACCACAAGGGACTGGGCGATACATACATAATGTAGGTTCACTCGAAACTCCAAGATAGTCTAAAGAGAGAAAATATGCATAGTCCGAGGACATTGGGTCGGAAGAAAAGGTTCCTTTGCATATGTTGAGGTCTTTGTAGCCAACTAAGTTGGGAAGTTCTATTATTTGCTTGGTGAAAGGTGAGAATAGGACGAAAGAAAAGACAGCACGAGTTTTAGTTTTCAAAATCAGATATAGCCAACCATTCTTGGTGGCAAGGATTCGTATATCCATCTTATCCATTGCTTGGCTTCTTAATTCACCGACTGTGTAAAGTTTCCTGTGCCATGGTTCGCAAAGGTTAAATGTGACTTTGTGTGGACCATCACAGTCACGTAGCCCCGACCACGAATACTTGACCCCCCATGGCAGTTATGGACCCCTGATCATTAATTCACACCTAACTAGCATGAATCATGTTAGTTCTTTAGGCATGAATCACCCCAATATGTTAATATATATAGTGGGTATGCATGCATTGTAAACATTCAAGAAAAAGAGAAGAAAACACCAAAAACAGAAAGAAAATCAGTGAGATTTGAGCATTGTTTTGCTCTTTGAGAGTTGTGAGATGAGTGTGCAAATTATGTGAAAAATTTTGTATCCCTCTTTGAGATATTTTAATAAAA